>VDFB02000017.1:342256879-342378048 GCA_007258455.2 Sequoia sempervirens
TTATAGCGGCATTCAAGTATACCACCTTTTTTCCACAAGCATGTTTGCAAGGTGCAACGTGTATGGCGTTACACGTAATTGAGCAATTCATTGTAGTCATGTGAAGGGTTGGACAACATAATCATTCTTGTGTCCATTAAGCAAGGGTTGTCTAAGGTAGATCTTGGAAATGTTGCTATTGAGCTTTGGTGGGGAGATGGGTTCCAAGCAGAGACATATTTGTCAATGTAGTCAATTGCATTTTGTACTGAAGCAAGATTATTTCATTGCAATTTGGCAATATCAGGTGCGTCTTTGAGCCAAAGGAAACCATGGACATGTGCAGATCCACGATGTTGCCATTCATACCTGGACACAGTAGATGTTATAAAGCAAATGATGTACGAAAAAAGTAAATATAAATGGTAAAGGGGGAGTGTAATTACCTATACCAATAGTCATTTGAGCAAAGAATCTTCTCCAAGACCTCCTCACGAAAAGCAGTAAATCGGTGATGCATGTAAAGTGCAGTGAGGTGTGGGTTTTGCACTATATTTTGGATTCTCCACTGGGCAAGTGCAGTAGGATTTGTTGGTGCGGTAGATGGCATGGCATTGTGTAAGTCTGGCCATTTAGTATCTGCAGCACTAAGGGTGAAGAATAGAGTAGGACAACCAACTTGAATAACCATGTCAGATAGCTCCCCTCTTCGAAGAGTCCAGAAGGGGCGGGTACCACAAATTTTTGAGCTGAACCGCATGACTTGGTCTGCAAGGTGTTCATCGGGGAGATCCTTGAGTCTTTGGCGCAAGTCAAAAATTGTTGTTGGCAATCTACTCTCAAAGTGTTTTTGAACAAACACAGAAGCTGTGGCCTGGCTACGATGACGCATAAGAATATTAAGAATGAAGTATCTAAATCGTGGGTGTTGGCCAAATCTATTATCATGGTATCGAAGAAGATGGAGAGCATATTCATGTAGCTTGACTTCTTTCATACTTTGTTGGTTGAATGCAGCCCTGCCCTTTGGAAACAATGTTGGGAATGCCATAACAAACAATCCTTCTGTGGTGTATTCATTGAGGGGCATAAGAGAAACTGGTGGCCAATCAATAGCAGGAGTGGGTCGTCCTTCTCCTAACTGTAACAAGGATCGTAATTCTTGCACTTTTGTACATGCAGGGGGCAAGTTTGCCACAAATGATGTTGTTGCTTGCACATTCTCATCCAATTGTTCTTCGATAGTATTATCTATCTCCATGGAGGTAACATCAGTGGGGTTTGAAGATGAGGTTGTATTAAGAAGGTCAAAGATGTCAGTGGAGGGAATAGGCAAGCATAAGAGAGAGGTCTCATCTAATTGGACATCTTTGTAGTAGGGATCATTATTGATCTTATATTGCAAAGCCTCATGAACATGTGATCTGCAAACATAGAAGTTGTATAGTTGGGAATCAACATTTCTTTTATTAACTATGAGTATATCCAAGTCATGTATATGGCGTGGCAAGTAATTTGCAATTATTGTAATATCTTGAGGAAAATAAATAGTGTGACCACTATATTTTAGTTGTCCTCCTCTTGCATAAGTAACTTGGAGGATAGGGCTAACTCTTGATATAAGCATCTCCTCAATCTGGGTAAGGCGTTACAAACAAGAAGGCTGCTCTCCAGGGTCCATGTTGTTCCACTTTGAGAAGCGGTTGCCATTTTTTTCTGAAATGCATCTTGTACAAGCACTACTACCATTGAAAAGCCTAGTATTTATTCCTGGATATCGTTCCATGCATATTTGGCATGTCGATATGTTTGATAGGCTATCCAACTTTGAACAGAATGAATTCCTAGCAATGTAATAGTTTGAAGCAAGTGGTAGCGGATGGTGGTTTTGGGAGGGAGAATTGGGGTGAATTGTAGACTACATTTGAGGTGTTGGTGGTTGCAACGGGGAAGGGTTATTGGAAAGACAAGGTGGGACTGTGGAGGAGCTTGCAAGGTTACTATGAAGCTTTTCTCTTCTTCGTCTATTAATAGAATCCTTATTTGCATGGTACCATAATCGTTTTAGATGATTACGATGAGAGTGTTGCGCTTCCATACTTTGAACTTGATTTTCCATGGTATTGATTGCTAAGGAACATATGAATGCAATTTTGTTTTTGCATTAGTTAATGATAAAGTTGAAAGAAAACAATTAACTTAGGTGTGCAAAAAGAGCAAGGAGAATGCTTGAAGTATTAATTCTATGTATTGACTAACATGTGCAAATTCTAACATTGTGGTATGAAGAAGTCTTTCTATTCTTTTCACTTGTAATTGTATACAGACATGGTTACATAATTGGTGGTATTGATAGCAGTGAAAGTTGTACAACATATGCAAAGAGTATGCATTATTGTGGAAAGTAAGAGGTACAATTATAATCATATTGCAAAACATGTCTGGAAGATAACATTGTCATATCAAAAAAGTATTTTATTCATCTTACTTGTAATTGTAGGCATACATGATTATATATGGAGGTATTGACATCAACAAAAGTTGTACAACATAACTAGATAGTATACAAAATTGTGGAAAGTAATAGGTAGATGAAAAGTTATTTAAACAGGCTTTATTGCTGTAATTACAAAGCTTTGTATTTCTTTCCCAGCAAAAGAATTCAATGCAATGGCCACTTCAAAGAAAAATTGGTGCCCAAGAACTTGATCCAACACCTCTTTAGTAGCATCAGGTCCAGCTAGAAGTAGTTGAAAATTTTCAGCGGATACGCCAAACAAGGTGTTTGCAGGACCTTCGAATGCAGTGACTTTAACAAGGGCACCTGTTCCATCATCCATATCCAGTTTGACCATGTAGCTAAAATCACATCTAGAGAGATCAATAGAGCACTTTGGGCAATGAAAACTATTGGGGTTATTTTCTACAACCTTCTTCTTACACCTCTTATTGCCCACCATAAGAGGACATGAGAGGTAGTAAAAGTTTTCCAAGTGGACTTTTGTAATGCTTGCTTTTACACAAACATTTGTTTTTACATGATAGTTTGTACTGTTGATCGTTGCAATGTCAATTAGATTTGAAAATTTGTTGGAAGAAATATGATCTATTGAGAGCGAAAGGAATGGTGTTTAATTCCCTACAGTGGCATACCAGTCATGCAATGTTGACGCTTCTAAAAGTTTTGGATTAATGACAATTGTAGAAGCAAATATAGTATCAAGAGCCTTTCCACGCCAGGAAGTTATACGTGCAGAATTGATCAAGATAATTGGAGGGGTTGGTAGAAGAGGCATAGTATTTAATTCTTTACCTTCAAATTCACAATGACGGCCCCAAAGTGTAACATCAATGGATAAGCACGACATGTCTATGATTGTTGCAGTACATTTTATTGTTTTAGAGCCATCTCTCTTACGGATGGTTGATGCAGGGGAGATAGATAAAAGTATGCCTAGAACATCAACGACAGAATTAATAGGTAGTGATAGTAGGGAATCTAAGCTCATGATATGCAAGCTTTGCATGGGGATGGTAGATTCTACACATAGTGAAGGAGTAATTGTTGATGATTTGTGTAGGAAAATTTCAAATGGGTTCATTGAGCTACTAAATTTTTTATTAGCAACTTGTACACAACCATTAGAAATAATGTATACACTATTAGACTGCACAACATTATAGAACTCATCAACAAGTTCATTGAAGCATGTGACATGTATTTCGGTGCCTTCTTTGTCAATGAGGATGAAACCAAAAACTTTTCCTTCTTGGTTAGCATTGTGGAACTCATGGATTGGACTCTTTGTTACTGCTCTACCCTCAATGGACCACTGCTTATAGTATGGGGTCAAAGATTTGATGGGAAGTAATTCAGAAGTGGGTATGGCTGGTTGTTCGGTAGATATTGCATTTTTTTGTAAACCAAATGGGGCATGGGAGGTAGTACGTGGCAAATGACTTGTTGCTTGCAGAAGAGGAGTTGGAGTCCCAATGAGTGGTCCTTTATTCAAGACCATTTCAAGATTGTTGATAATTATAGCCCTGAAATTGAACAATGTCAATGATTTAGGAAAATCAAATAAATGAATGACAACAATATTGTAAAATAGAGTAAGTTTGGATGTACGTGTATTTCTCGAACACCTTGGAAGTATATTCTGTAAGGTGGACAATAGACCCAATGGCCATCGCTTCTTCGACAACAAGATTGTTGAACTGGCTGGGAAGCAAAGTTGGATGGGTATGGACACCATCAGAGAGTTCAATACGATATTTAACATTTGTTGATTGACCATGTTGTATAGCGTTTATGGATGTGCCCTGTAATGAAGGGTCAAGATCAACCATTCCTACAAGAATTTCTTGAATGGCATTTGGAGTTAAAGTTGCCATTGAGATGGTGAAAGGTAGTTGAAGTTTTGTGCCTGCGGAGAAGTTGTGAGTGTTAGAATTTGGTTTTATGAAACCTCAAATTATGGTGCTCCTTAATTGTATGATTGATGTTAATGGTGAAAACCAAAATTGATAACATATAGCCACATAGTTTATCTACATGTTTATAAAACCAATGGTTTGTGAATGTGATAATTTTTATGCAAACTATATAGTAAAAGACTTTCTTGGAGTTTTCTATATGAAAACAATATTTATCGAACTATAATGTGTGTAGTTCTTAAGATTTAATATATAGCAAAAAATAATGAGAAATGTAAACTATATTTGAATTTTGTAGTATAGATAATTGATTATTTGATGATGTATCTTGGTTTATTGGCAATGGTTGGTTTATATGGATGTTTTCACTTTTGATGTCTTCTAATTTCTATTTCTTTGTTTTCAGCATGTTCTATCAATATGATGTGTTTGGGCAAGTGACTTACTGCAAGACTTTGGCAAAAATGTGCCCTGCTAGCAACAATGTAGAAGTAGAGGCCGCTCAAAAGCGAGACAATCCAAAACCAAACTACTTAGAGTAGTCGTTTTTAATCTATTGACATTTTTAAAAAAGTAGATCTAAGAATAATTGATTCAAAGTATTGACAATTTTAAAAATATATCTAAGTATATCAGAAATTACAGCTACCTAAAATTAGGCTTTTCACTAAAAGTATTACATTAATCCACTAATAGTATCAAAATTAATCCACTTAACACGGGCTTCTGGTTGTTAGTTATGATAATATAACAAACACTTAAAATTCAGTTTGCTATTTAGTTCTTTGGAAAAAATAAATTAAAAGTTTTTTGACACATAATGTACAGGACGGTGTATAGGGACTCAAGTTCTTTGAAATAAATCTGCAATTTAGTTTTATTGAGGGAGTGTTTTGGATAACTCAAGCTAGCAAACTAACATGTTTCCAAAATCATAATCTTCTTAATAAACATGCTAAGTGAATTCTCCGTAGTTTATATCAATTAAACCAAGGACTTGTGGTAAACACCAATTGTAAAATGATTATCAAGTCTGTTGTTACTCATGATCTGGGTTTAAGTAATATAATTTTGTTCCTAACAAATGGTTTTCCATGAGCAAGGCCATACGTTTGATAAGAAATATCATATATGGGCTTAACTCTTCACTCTATTATCCACACATTCAATCATATCAATAAATAGATATGGTGTTTTAATCTCTATTATCTAATATAACTGTTGATATTCAAAAAATAAGTGCAATAATAAATCACGAAGATCTAACAACTATAAAATATGAAAATGAAACATAACAAACAATGTTCAAAACTAAAACAGACAAATTAACTTAGAGAAAACCTATTTTTGGTGAAAATTTTCAACCTAAGAAGCAATGAATCCTTATTCCATTACTATGGGATCAAAGAAATTATATCTACCTCAACAAGCTCCAATACAGTTTAACTACTATGAAAACAATTTTTAACTCGCAACCAATATTTTCCTATAAAAGCCTGCAAAAATCTTGTATGAAACGCAATAGCTCTAAATCCGGATATTTATAGATCTACTCTTTGTTTATCATGAATAGATTGAAGCAACAAGCTGTAGGGAGACTGATTTTGCTTCGTGTCAATTTTTCTGAAATTCTACTTTGGTAGGGTTTCATAATATTTTCCTGCAAATTATGCCCATTTTTCTCAATGGCATCCTTACAACACAACACAATTTGTGCAAAATCTTAAGGTAAGTCCGTTGCCATGATTTCAATGAATTTTTTATGGGAATATGTACATGTGCAAACCACTTTTGTTGTGTTTTATTTCATTCTAACAAAATTATGTTGTTATTTGGTAAATGAAGGCATTCTTTCTATGGTTTTGTTAGTGGTTGTTTTCAATAGAATATCAACATATTATTCAGTGATGTTTTGGTTTTAGAGTGTGAATCTATGTTGAAAAAATCTATCAAATGTTGAATTAGAAGATCAAAACTTTTGTATCACTATCTCTGTAAAACCAAAGAAAATTTGAAGTTGCAATATTTTTTGAAGCTACAAAATTCCTATTACATATAAACCTGAAGTGAGTGTGCTTGAAGATGGCATGTAAGTGTGCTTCAAGGTGGCCTAGAAATGCAACACCCATGGAAAGCTTATTATGGACAAGACCTGCTCCTAGCATTCGTGTTTGCCTTGCCTTGTAAATGTTGTAAATGCAAAAATAGGGCTAAACAAATGATACAAGTTAGTCCATCATAGCTATAGGTAAACAGCCCCCCCTACAGATTTAGGACAGAGTCTGTAACAACAACAACTCATATCAGGAATACAAGCTTTTGTATAGTATTCTATAACTGGGAAGTCCTTAATTCACAAACTATGAGATGCTCATCTTATAGGCTAATCTTGTAAAAACGTATGGAAGCAACTATTTGAAGAGGTGAACTTTGGCAAACAGACAACTTAGCTTTCATTTTGTGTGTAAAATCTCTCTCAATCTTCTAGGGTTTCATAACGGTGGCACTGCTTCTCTGCAAGTTGAGCAGCCATCAATGCTTCAGTTCATGGAGTTTATCAAGGGTGAGGCTGGGCGTTAGATTTCTCATGAGGACATTGAGTTGCAGGGCCCTGATTTGCCAGTTATAGTTCATATAGCTCATGCAAAGCAGGTCGGTTAGTTTATACCCTATGTAATCTCTTTTCCTATATACATGCATCACATATACTATGAAAGTCATGTTGTTCATCTTCTCTCTCCTATGCATCTTTTTGTTGAAATCATTCATCTTGTATATTGTAATAAAGACAAAAAAAGGAGAGAAGACTATTAGTGCTATAGAAAGCTATGAGAACATAAAGACTATACACCAAGATCTTTATGGTGCAAATGGAAAAATGCTAATATGATCAACTGTATTAAGACAGTGGCATAATGATGATGACAGATCATATAAATTAAAATGTCTCTACAATGGTATGAGTTTGTCATTCTAGTTTATAGGCTGATCATGACAGTCAAAGTGATGAATGCAATTTAGGGACAGGGACCTTATGAAAGTCACAATAGATTCAATGTAAAACCTTGTTGACAATCATCCATGACTGTATCAAACCCTGGCAATGGGGTAACACACTATGAAACCCTAATAGTGGGACTGCTTTCTTGTGCCAGCCTGGTCTATGTGACTCATGACTGTGAAAAGCATGGTCAAAGTAGAGAAGAGAAATCATAGTGCTCTCAAAAGATGTGAAGAGAGGACAGTCCTAAATAATGAACAAAAGGGTCATTCCAAAGGTCGGTGTTAAATGAGGTGTTCATGGACAGTTATTATGCAATAAGAGGTGTACAGTCTTCACCAAATTCCACAGTCTCAAGAGTTATAATCATAAGAAAGATAGGCAACTTGCTTTGCATATAGACAAGAAGAGGGATAGATGATAAAAGCGGGTCAACTATTCTGATATTGACATTATGAGCATAATACCCAACAGTGAGATTTCCAAGCACTCTCAGCTACCAAAGATCTTTCAGTCCTCAGAAGTCTCCCTTGTTATTGAAGCAACTGCTCATTTATATATTTTTTTCAGTCCTTGACAAGCCTTATACAATTTTAAACCTCATGACAGTCATATAGAGGACAGTGAATAGATAAGTGATAAATGGAACAGCAACAGGTTTCAAAGACAAGCATGGCAGTGTGCAGTAAGGCATATCAGTGATAGATTTGAAAGGACAGTCCATACCACAAAGACATCTTCAAGTAAATAGAAGCAAGTATAAAGTTTTAGTTTGCATGATGCAGCACTATGATATGAAACAAGTGAAGCCAATAGTCTATGTGGTAAAGATGCATACAAAACAAATTTCACCAACCCTGATACTCTCAAGAGGCTATGAGGCTTTGACTGTTGTAACAATAAATAAAGGAGCAGCAGTCATAATTGATGAACAAATGAGTAATGATGACAAATCTTATTAGTTAAGAAGACAGTGATTCAATGAGCAAAGGAAAGTTTTCAAAGGGACATTGCATGACGAAGATAGTTTAAGTTTGAGGATAGTCCGAATGTGTAGATTACAAAAGTGGATCTAAGGAATGGTGGATTGCTAAGAGCTGAGTTTGAAGGCCATGAAATGACAAGTAAAGAGCAGTCATCTCAACAAATTACTATGGTGTTAGAGTTTTAAACTGTGTAAGTCACTCCATCAACAAGTAAAAGCAATCCATTCAAAGAGGCAGTTTGTAGAAGAAATGGATAGTCATTACAATAATAGACATACTAATCACCATCGAAAGAAAAAAGACAATCATAGAAAGAAGAAAAAGAATTTTCATTTAGATGGAAAAAGTCATGAAAAGTTCCTTCACAGTCATGGAAAGTGATTTTATAGTTCTATGTGCAAGGAAAATGACAGTGAAGCTATGAGAGGAAAGTGGCATAAAAAGACAGTAGTAAAAATGATATGATTCCCAAGAATGCACTGTGACTCTGAAGAATGATTAAGGGACAGTCATTCTCATGGAAAAGACTTAGAAAAAGGCTTTGATAAGGGATCATGGGACAGTTCAACTGAAAGAAGACAGGCATATGCAGGTTGAATAGTCACCATACAAAGATAGCAAGATTGTCAAAGGGAGTTTTGGAAAAGTGGACAGAGTTTGGAGAGCATTTGAATAGCATTAATAGGAGTAACATTCACTATGTACAAAGTCACCTTGCAAGGGCAGAGTAGGACTATTATGATAGTCAATGAACGACATAATTCATGAATTCAATACATTCCTATAAGCTTAGGACAATCAGCAAGAGGGTAGAGATTGGAATGGACAAATCAATATTGTTGAAGCCCTTATGAGATAAGGACAACCATGCTGGTTAAGAACAGCTTGGTCATCTTCAAAAGCATAGGCAGTCCTCAGTCACTCTCCATAGGGCAAAGAAGACATTGATCTGAGCTAGAAATGACCATTTACTTCTGAACATAGGAGGGCAGTAAAATACTCAGAATAGTGAAGATATTCATGTGAATCCTAAAGGAATGATAGTCAAAGGGGTAATTACCATTAGTCACTCAGCTATAAGAATAATTAGGACAGTCACACATAAAATAAAGGGCCAGTCTAATGATCAAAATAGTCATAAATTGATAAGAACATAATGGACATTTTACAATGGAGACGAATAATCTGCCATGAATAGAGGACAGGGGCAGCCTATTGTCAAAGGAAACATTGAAGACTCACTTTTGCAAACAACTCCTCACAAGCACATCATCATACAAGAGTATCATGCAATGTGTGTAATGAGTTCTCACAAGTTGAGTGGCCAATGTATTACATGGCGTGACCACTCTGGACTCATTAGTGGATTGCTGCAGGGTGTATGTTTTCTTTCCCTAAATACCTATTATGCTGAACAGTAGCGATACTGTATAATGTAGCAAGATATAAACGGAAAACCCTAGATAATTCAAATACGATAAACTGGAAGTGACTTACCTACAGATTCTGTGCATCGATCTGTCAATGATGCGAATGGAAGAAAATGGGCAGAGGTCGCAGGAAATTTTCAACAAACCCGAAGTTGTTACTGTTGCTGCTTGCTGCTTGCTGCTTCAATCTGTTCACAGTTAAGGGGCGGAAAGCATTAGTGGCAGAATAAGGAGTGAAAAATGGAGTGGAAATCATTAAGGGCAACAGAAATGCGCCTTACCTCACGATTCTGCACAAATATCTCTTGATGCCGGTGATAAAAAATAAGGTAACCAAACTAACGCATATATTAAGACGGCGGATATTTTGAAAGGAGTTAATGCGACATTGAACACAGGAAAGCTCAATGAGTGACACGCCAAAAGGGGCATTCTATCGTGCTGTCAAGGAGGCCGACTCTGCAATAACTGCTCTGAGTGACATGCCGAAAGGGGTATTCTATCGTGCTGTCAAGGAGGCCGACTCTACAATAACTGCTCTGTAGATATTTTTTCATCTTTTGCAATAACCTCTGTGCCATCTGGGGAAAGACATTCAACCGCTCAGATGCATTTGGTCGCAGGCGATTTCCTGTGCACGATTCTAAACCGTCGGACGCAAAAAGCCCTCCCAAATACTAAGCATGGGACGCCTTCGGCGTAAAAATCCACATTTGGAACTCTGTTTCTTCCCTCTTCTTTATTATAATAATATCTTTATAGAAGAACCGTTTTGGCATTGCCAACGTTTTCTATGTACAAGACAGGTGGTGAGTGCTGTAAAATTGCACGATTAAACATAAGATCAACAACGAGAAACGGTCAAATCAATTCGCATTCGAACTCTTTTCAGTGTTTTGTTCTGTTATGTTTTCTTTTTGCGATTTGACCATAGCTTTTGTATTCTAATAATATTTTTATAGTACAGATATTAACAGAATTTTTTATTACTAATATTAAAGAAACTGATTTGATTCAAGTGTTAGTTGTTTCTAGATTGAAACTGTGTAGATTTTTTATATCAATATGGGATCATATTTCATGATCCATCATCAAGAAGATATGCAAGTAGAAAGAGAAAAGAATGTAAGAATGTAGTAGACTGGAAGGCTAAAAAATAGGAGTGCAAGATATCTTAGAATAGGAACTGATTTGATTGTCATTTAAACTAGCATACATATATTAAATATTAATATATATAAAATGCGCCGAGAGTTATCTTTGTCGAGGCGCTATTTTTTTTTTTTTTCTCTAATCAAAACTCTAATCGTAACTCTAATTGAATGCTATTTTAAATTGTAACCATATTTTTTGCTTTCAGATTACTGCTCCATATTTATCTTCCCAACAATAATATTTAAGTTTTATTGAAAAAATTGAAAAAATTTAAAATTTAGAATCTCAAACAAAACTCATAGCTTTCATAGAAAGAAAACTATTTTTTAAATTAATTTTAGGAAGTTAACAATAATGGCTGCGTTTTTTCTTTTTTTCAAAAGATAAGAAGATAAGATTTAAGAGTGTATATGGATTTGCATGTCATTTGAACATCAATTTCTAGTTCAAGAGTTTTTCTTTACACATTGGTTTTTGTGGATGCCATTGTAATACGCCTCTCGATGTAATTAAAATAGTAGCTAGTTTAAAGGGTAAGTTATCCATGTTTTATATTTATAGTAAACACATAAATAGGAGTGCAAGATGTTTTCATATGTTATAAGTTATTTAGAGATTCAAATTAAGTTATTCAAGTTCATAGATTATAAAAGATTTTATTTCATTCTATTATAGTGGGGAAGTATGATAATGAAAAAACAATATTCTTATTTTAACCATTTCAATTAGTTTAGTTGATTGTGAAGTTTACATGTGAAACATTTTAATAAGATTTGGAATAAATTTTAAAATCAACTATATTTCTTTAAGAAATTAATATATTAGATTTATTTTTAATTAAAACTATTTATATTTTTCTAGATTGTAAAGTTATAAATATATATTAGAAATATAAATACAACTTTTTCAAATTATAAAGTTCATTAAAAGGTCAAATTTAATGTTAGTTGTTTTGAGTAGCATTTATATAAACTCTAGTAGATTTAAGGTTTAGCCTTATCAAATTAATATGGTTTTGACATTTTATATGGGAGTGAATTATTCATAATTTACTAATTAAATATGACACACTATTTGATGAAAGTTTGTAACCAAATTTATATGCAAATAAAATGCATCCAATCTCTATATTGAAGGGAGTTCTATTGGGTTAAAAAAAATCTATTATGATATATTTGTGTGTATAAGTACTCCATTCACAAAATAATTGTATAAGAGGTAATTTTTGAGGAATTTGTAAGGAGAGGAAGGAGCTATTTTAAACTAGGTTTTTGTGTTTATAATAAGAAAAACTAATTTAAGGTTCCCCACTATTGAATTATGTTCTATATGGTTATTTACCATAAGGTTTTCTACACATATTATGTACTTGTGACACCACACCATTATGATGCCCTATATTAGACTCACCACATAAAATTTTACTCTTAACTTAAATGGAAAAAATTACGAGTTAGCCTATTATTAGAGCAGTTGGACATTGCTACAGATAATGATCTTCATACTAGGCCCACCTTGTATTTCTTATAGGTATCTTTAGGTGGGATTCATATTTATCCTTAACACTCTACCATATGTTTTAGGTCAAACAACATACACAAACATAGATATGGACACTTTCCACAACACACAAACCTTCTTTATTTTATTCATTATACCAATGGCTCTCCTCTCTCACATGATTGTATCCTAGATCTAATTATTCATTTAGATTTCCCTACATAGGTCATGTACCTGTACTTATAGCTTGAGAAAGTGATCCCTTGTTGGTTAAACTATGCTAAACCTCATCCTTTTCCCATAGATTGGTTTGTTCCTCTATTGTATTTAAATCAACAACTAAATCAATTATCTCCTTCAATGTTACTCTTAGGCTTGACATAAAGAGAAAAATATATCCAAAATGACATTTTCCTATATATATATATCACTATTTATTGTCTTGTAATTATTATCTTCCTTTTTATATTAGCCACACAACATTCCAAAAAATCTCTCAAAATATTTCTCAAATCTATTGCAATAGCACCAAAATTGGTAGCATTAATTTTTAATCAACCTAAAAATTAAGCACCTATTTGTTATTTTGGATAAGTTTTTAATTTTAGTGGAAAAAATAATGACCTCCATGAAGAAATGACTTAGGTAGTTTCAAATTTATCTAATACACACACTTGATTTGTCTAGGGCTTTAACAAAATTAGTTTGTATGACAAATCACAAGTTAAATAGTCTAAAATAGGTGACTAAGTTTTAAAATTTAAATTATGGCTAAGAAAAATGGATATAGTAGGGAGGTTTACACGATTCCCCTACATTACATAGGGTTAAAAAAAATGTGAAACCCCACTCAATGTCAAAATTGTGCTATTACAACTCACCAACCATGTAGTTACAAGTAAATTTTTGAAAAGAATTAGTAGAAATAATAACAATTTTATATAAATGCTATAGGGAAAAATATGCAAATAGTTATTCAAAATCCATAGTGCAAGAGAGTAGAAAAATATACAATCAAGATGATGTAATATGTATTATAGAAAAAAATCTCAAAGAGAGAAACCTAACCTTCAAAAGCACTCACACACTTACTATATTATCTCATGAACAAAGATTACAATATACTTGTGAAGTCTCCATGCAAGGACTTTGAAACATCAAGCTCCCTATTTGCACTCGATGTCAACATATAAACAAAAATAATATAATTGTACATCCCAATTCATGTTTTCTCTCCTCAAATATCCAACTTATAAGAGATGTTACATCAAGCATAGCCAACAAGCCAAAGGTTATTAATAGCAACCTCAATAAATATTCATGTGTTTTATTTTATAGAAATAGTCTTTCCAAATAAAAAAGTGCTATTATATTTAAATTCATATTGTATGCATTATATTGTAAACTACCAATGCTACATACAATATGAAAAATGTATGCTATTGTTACTATTAGTTTTTTAATCTTTTTCGTCTTTGGTAGCATTTTGATCATCTTTTATTTAGAAAAGAGTGTAAGAACCTAGTTTACCTTCTTTTTTATATCAAGAAAATATAAAGTGCCTCAAAGAATCTATAATCTAAATGATGAATACATCCCTAGAGCCCTTAGGTATGTGCTACAAGTAAATATTAATTTACATATAATCATTGTGCAAGGTGTGTAACACATGTGTGATTTAGTTTTCCCACTTACTATATAAATTATGTAGGGTAAAAAGTAAATCCAATCATGAAGGGAATGTTCTCTATTGATAATTTGTACCATCAAGACATTCTAGTGCCCCATGTGCTCCATCAAGATACCTCTGAGAAAAAAAATGGTGACCAACATCTCAAATATAAAATCTCATCATCCATAGTTTGTGTTAGGTCTCAAAATCATTGGTCCACTTCCCGAAATAAATTTTACACTCAAGGCCAAGGTTTTCATCATGTAGATAAAATAGTTAATCAATAGAGTTGTGGAGGAGTTTAAGCTAACTCAATAAGAGTGGGTTTTATCTTCTACACTTTGATCTCAACTTAGACTTTGGAGGGTATTCCCAAGGGTATACCTGAATGTTGGAGTAATAAGCCAATCATATATAATCATGATTAACTAATTATATCACCTTTTACTTTATTCACTTAAGATAAACTTATGAATTATATATTTAATTATTAAATTGGTTTATAATTGCACATGTTGTCTCATTACATAGGATGATGAAAATTTTCAGAGGCAAATTTAATTCTCACCTAGGGTTTAGATCTATGGTTTCTATCTCCTTTCAATAAGGATTTATTTTCATTGTAATATTCATTTGAGTTATTTACATCAATATAATTCTCAAGCTTAATGAGCATAATAAATATTTTTGATCTTCTCTACTATGATAGGCAATTGCTTGTAGGTGATTTGTGTGTCTTGTGGGTTGAATTAGCAACTTCTACATGGTATTAGAGCACTAGATCTACAACTCCCTACATAATTTTTGAGAGATCAATCCTTGACTCTTTTTCTTGGTACATATTTGTGAAAAATTGACTTCACCATTGTGATCAGGAGGCTGAAGAAATGAATTTTGACATAAAATTTGACTACTTTGGGTTAAGAGTAGAAAAGCAAAAAAAATCTTAGTTCTAGAGGTTTTATGACCCCCAAAACTCCCATTTGTATGATGTTTTTTCAAAAAATATATATAGTTTTTTGTGCTATCCACTTAAAATAAGAAATGTTGCCAATAGGAGTGGCACTCTACTCATGGAGTGACACCATCTAGTGGTGCCCCCGGCTACCACTGGCTCTAAATTCGCTCACCCACTCACGTAGCCCCTAAAGGCTTTAATCATAGGTCATCTATCATATCGTGACTAGGTGCCTTAATTTTAGGCCCCCACCACCCTTTAGCACTTACGAAGGTCACATTTGTGACTAGATGCTATGCCAACAACCATACACTTAGGCCCCTTGTCATACAAGTGACTAGGGGCCTTTATTTAGCCCCTAGTGCCCTCTAAAGCCCAAAGTGGGCAGTTTCAAGAAATTGGGTGTATCTTGGGCATACAATGTCCATTTTTTGAAAACATTATATTGTCTAAAAGCTCATTTTGAGCCCATTTCTGATTAATAGGGAATTCTTCTAGATTCTTCTCCTAATTAATTCTACAAGCCTCTAAAGTCATATCAAGCGATTTGCACTTAGCAAGCCATAATTTTTGATTGGAATATCATATTTTCATGATTCAAGTGACATTGGAAAGATGATTTTATCCTCTATAGAATCCTTAGGTCAAATTTTGAGAATATTTTTCAATTGCCTACTATTTTCATCAAATCGTAGGTTACATTATTTTGGTTATTTTCTTGGAAATTTTGATCCAACTTTGTGGAGGAAGATGTGAACATTAATCCGTGCATGCAATATTTTCCTTTTTCATGCTTTATGTTTCCATTTTCTCATTGATTTCTATATGTGTTGCATGTTCTCCTTTATAATTTCAAGGTATTGTAATAAATGAAATTCCATAAAGTTTCATTATGGCGGGTTGCATACATAATAACTGGATTAGCATGTAGTTGCATGGCATACACTATGATCCCATCTCCATCTTGGTGACAACTCACATGATTTGTATCAGGATTTTGTAGTTTCCCTTGACCACATCTTTCTCATGACTTGACACATTTTGGTTTGATCTTGAATCTTGCATCTTGCATCTTGCATTTTGGTTTGATCTTGAATCTTGCATCTTGCTTTATGTTTCCATTTTCTCATTGATTTCTATATGTGTTGCATGTTCTCCTTTATAATTTCAAGGTATTGTAATAAATGATCTTTCTATCTTAGATTGATATCCTATGGTTAATGATCTTGAATCTTGCATCTAATTCACATTAGGCCACATCTAAGTTTAAGGGTCATTTATTATGGATAATATTCTTTAAATCTTTATGGTACTTTTTGGACTATGGATCGATTTTCGCCACAATTTGGCATCGACATTGAGATACACATAGCTTCCATATTCTTTCATTATTTCCTTCCCTCTTATGGGTGGATATTTGTAATGTATTTATGTGATGGCATGGAGTCCTCCATCTTTCATCACATGATTGTATCTTTTCTTTATTTTGGGGAGAAGTTTTGTCCCACTATGTTTCAAATCCTTTTCCCCATTTATGAGAGATTTATTTTACATTGCATATGTACATGGGTACCTAACATGTCCTTGTAGCAAGGACCCATTTATTCTTTCATGCATTCAACCATGCATTCTTCATCATTTTTTTAGCTACTCCCTAAGTTGATCTTAAGGGGTGGTGTTAAATGTAGAGTAGAAAAATGTGTCCCTAGCTTGATATGGGAATAATTAATGATAAATTAGACTTGATATTGCCTTGATCTAGTGTTGTGAGGTGTTTTACACATCCACATTAGGTCTTGGGCCCTTTTTAAGCTAAAATAACTTAACTTTGTCCTAATTTAATGTTGTAAAATGTATTTATTTACATATTTGCATTAAATTTTGGAGGCTTGTAAATCAAGTAGACCTAATCTAGTGTTGTAATGTGTTTTACACATTCACATGGGATTTAGGGCCCTTCTAAGCTAAATAGACCCATTTTCCCCTAATTTAGTGTTGTAACTTAGTATATTTATTCACACTTTGACATTGGATTTTGTGCCCTACTGCATTTATAACCTTTATATCATCATTAATAGGTACCTATGACCCCATATTGTGCATCTTGATAGAGCTTCCAAAATGTTTACAAATTTTTGAGCAAGTCCATGTTTTGGTCATGATTTTTGAGCCTTTGCATCTAGGGATGAGTTAGGGATTTGGTCTAGGAACCATCACTCTGCAAAAAAATTATCATAAACCCTTGGTTTTCTAATTTAATTTTGACCTACTGCACTTGGTCTTAAGTCATTTAAGTCATGACTTAAGTCATTCAAGCCATTGTCTTTATTGACCCCTTTGTCTTGGTCCATTGGTCACCACATGCTTTTTACCACTTCAAATTTTGCCAAAGTTGGGAGAAATATTTTATATTGAAGGACTTATGTTTCAAGTCATTTTCCCATGGATCAAGTCTCATCGGCCTACTCATGGCCCCATCTTTATGACTAAGTTTATTTGCATGTGCATCCTGCCTATCAGATTTGAAGATCAAATCTCAATTGTTCATCACATACCTCACAAGATTTAAATAATAGTTTTCAAAAATGTTTCAAGGTGTGTTATTTCTTGACACGTGTACACCCATTGAGGTGGGCCCCAATGTACTTTTAAAATGTTCGATGTTCAATGGTTCTAAGATTGGAGGTTGATATGCAATCACAAGACTGAATCTTAATCATTCATCACTCACCACACAACATTAAAATAATGTTTTCTAGAGACTTGTGAGATCTGTGATTGAATGAAATGTTGATTGTTTCATCCACTTGGAGGAAGTAGTGGAGACCATGGGAAGGAATGATGTGGCTTTCAGTTAGTACATTCCCATTGGCTAGGAATTGGCAAGTGATAGTCTCAAGAATTCAATCCAGATTGGCTCAATCTAGGCCAATCGATTCACTACCTCATTAGGGAATCAATGGCCAACATTCCAAACCAAAAATATGAAGGCATGCTATCCATTTTTCTTCGTGTGAATGGGAATTAGTGGTAGGAGACACTTGGAGGATTAATTAAACTCAATCCTTATGTGTGTGATTGATTACTCTTATGTAATCATTGAAGTTGGTACACGGATTTTCATGCACCTTACCTGGGAAATTAATGGTTGTGATATGAATGCCTGTAATTGATCATCTGCTTGCTCATGTGGATTTTATTGAGCATTGATGATCAACTTGATCAAGTTACTTGATAAATGTGAAGTTGATTGCATTTTTTTCTACCATTGCAATCAAGAGTAAGAATTCTCTAAGTCAGTGAAGAGAGTAGTAATTGTTCTAGTCTGCATTTGGAAATTACATCTTTAGAGAGAATGAGTAAGACAGTTGTTTTTGCTTCCCCAGTGCGGAAGTCTCTAAGGCAAAACCTACAGGAATCACACCATGATGCTCTAGAGGGTGAACATAGCATACCCAGAGCTATTTCAACTTTGAAGCAGGAGTGTAAGAAAGAGGTTCGTGGCAGGAAATCTATGTGGGTCATTGTGAGAAGCAATTACCAATTAAGAAACTGAGTCGTGATTAGAGATACAACAGAGGATAAGGAGAAGGAGCCTATAAAGTTTGTGAGAGGAATGAGGAGAAATATTAGGTATGGTTGAGATTCTCCAGGAAGGCATAATTCTCCTATCAAAATTTTAGATAGCCCCTCAGATAGTGAAACTGAGAAAAATCTGGGGTATCACTGATACCTCATGGTTTTAATTGAATTAGCAAACTTTGAGGAGGAGGTGATAGCGGTTGCTCCAATTTTAGTGAAGACACCAAGTGGGTATATTCATTCTATTGTAGGAAAAGACACTGAAGAAGAAGAAAGTGCGGCTCCCCCACCCTCTATAAGGACATGAAGTGGGCATGTGTACTTTGGCTTTGGTTTTACTTAATTGTGTTTGGGGTCTGGTTTCTAGTTTCAATGTTGCTTTGGTAGTTTTGGTTGCTATTGTATTAATGCGAGTGGCTTTTTGATGACAAGATAAAAAAAAATTCTCAACATGGGTGTGAAAGGTAAAGGCTTATTAACATCTAATGGTGATTTTGGTAGCATCGACCATTTTTTCTTAAGCAAATGGTATAAAGTTTGTTTCCCTTGTTTTACAAATGATTGTAGGCAACAGTTTGGGGAATATCTAAAATGTAGTTGAAATTTATTTTAAAATAAAATGAATGTGAAATATTATTGCAATTGAGTTAGATGCTTGTTGCCCCCTTGGTCTATAAAAGGTATTTCAAGGCTCATTGCAAAAAGGGTTTTCAATTTTTTGAGTACTGTCATTGTCTAGGTAGAAGCTAAGCTCAAGAATTAGCATACTGTAGAAAGTATTAATGAATAGAATAGTAAATTTTCTTGGTTATGGGTCATGTATGTAAGAGTCTTAGATTAGTTTTATAGAAGCCACATATATAAAAAAAAAAATTAGTTCTCGAGCATGTACTCTCCTATGCAAATATTTTGCATATTATAAATGAAAATGATCAATGGTCTTTTTGTTCGTCTCAAGTTGTTTTAATTGGATGTTTGGATTTATCTTTGCTTCAACTAAAAGATTTGGTTAAATGCTTAAATAAAATCACAGGTCTATAAATGAAGAGTACAAGATTTAGTAAGAAGTATTGTTCTAGATGTAGTGAGTTGAATAACAGAAAGTAGTATGATGATAGTCCATCAATTGATAAGGTAAACAACTTATATATTATTGATTTTTGCATAATTGACTCTGTTATCCCAATTGATGAAGATCTAGTCTATTTGTTAGATAACCTTGCTAATTAAAAGAGCTAGCGGTATGCTTGACTATGGATTTAAAATAAGAACAAAATTCATAATTTAAAATATTTCAATCATGAGGCTTGAGTTTGAAAGATTACCTAATTCCTAGCAAATTGTTAATAATTTACTCAAAGGTCTACCAAATCTTCAGTGAATTGTATTTAATTGTAATTAATGGGAATCGATCTATGTGTAAATGTGTTCTCAATTAGACAAACATCAATTGAGCACAATAAGGAACACCCTCCTAGGTCTCATAGAGCCTAAAGATTAGGAGTGAAGTTCTGAAAACCATTTACTCATTTGTTGGCTACTAGCTTTGCAAATTCTTGAGCATAAGGGTTGGCTACCCTTTAGAGTATTTTCAAAGTTCAGCTAGAAAAAACACCAACAAAATTGGTGACTCTACTGGGGAGAAGCAAATAAATATCCATTTGCATAGAGTCAACTTTTTGGTGAATCTAGAATTTGGTTCAGATGTTGAGAAGCTCTAGGACCTTCAAATGTTTTGTGTACAGATGAGTTCAAAGGATTTGAATGTGACTCTATTGATGGAGAAGACCTCGAATAAGATTTACCTTTGAAGGAACTTCATATTGTTCGAAGTTTAGTCCTTTGTAAAAGAGGTGGCGACTTTGTCTCAATAACCTAATAGAGAATACAATTTTTTTCGAGATCTTACAAATTTGTAGTCGAGGAAGGAAGATTGACGACCACTACCAATTTCCAGGTATTCTCATAAATCCAAAGGAAATATTATTGAAACTGGTGACAATTTATGTTAAATCTTTAGGATTTAAGATGTAAATTATTCCAAATTAGGTGAAATAGCACTAAGAGAGGGAACAATAATGGTAATTTTACATGCTTTTGAATTACAATTTGATATTCATAAATTATGATTAAGAAGTATGCTATACAAGTTTTTGAATTCTACCCATTATAAGGACTTAAGTTAAGCAAAAGTAGAAGATTTGCATTGAAAAGGCTTAAGATCATGGTCACCAAGGGAGTTTGAATTTCCCTTTGTAATTGTAAAGTATATTTGATAAGGCTTACAAACGTGTGAGAAATGCATCATCAATTTTGCATCCTTGTAGGGAACCAAATATAATAATGTGTAATGGGAAACCCTTGTCATGTCAAGGAAATTTCAGTATCGAAAGGTACAAAGCTATAGACTAGTAACTTTTGTGGTTACCCAAATGGTGTACCCCCTAAGATCAAGGAAAAGTTACCAAAATTTACTGGTGAAAATTCTGGATCAACAAGCAAACATTTACAAAAGTTTTTTGATGAAATGGGAGATTATCAATTGGACTTTGAAGATGTTGTCATGAAATTGTTTATTCAGTCTCTAAAAGGAGATGCAAGAGATTGGTTCTCATATCTGCCAACATCCTTTGTACATTCATGGGTGATTTTAAGGTAATGTTCATGGAGTAGTTTGGTGAAAGGATTGATACAATCTTGATAAGACAAAAGTTCATGAGCATGGAGAAAGAATAAGATGAGCTTGTCCCAACTTTTAATCTTAGTTTTTGAAAGATAGGGTGATCCCACAAAGCTGGTTTACAATTTTTGAGAGGATCTAATTTTTGTTGAAATCACATATTTTTAGAAAATATAATGATTTAAGCCTTAAAAAGTTCCATTTAAATCATTCCAATTGAGGAGGTTTTGATCAAACTACCTTAAATCAAACCCCCTTGGATATAACCTTGCTAGTTTTAAACCATACCTATAACGGATTCTCCTTTACACCTATCAAAATGCTGATAAAAAACAACTTTTGATTTACCTTTTGGGGGATCAAATGAATTCATTTCAAATTTATTTTTTGTAAGTATTTAGTCCTTATTATAAGCTTCCCAAAAAGTATAATTTTAAATAAATTTAATTTAATTATTATATTTATTTTTTATTTCTTGTGAATGCAGGTCTTTCACCGAAAATCAAACTATTTGTTCTGCACATGTGGAAAAATAACAAATTATAAAAAAAACAATTTAAAAATATTATTGCACCAGATATTGAAGTCCTTGATCCAACAAGGAAAAAAAAATGAATTTCGATTCATAAAAAAATAAGTACGCGTTATATAGTCATGCTATGTCTAAATTATAATTGGTTTGACTTCAAAACTTGATTAAAGAAAAAATATTCAATAAAAAACTATCTAACCAAGTGGAAGCACTATATATCAGAGTTATGAATCTAAATTCAAAAGAATTATAATTTTATCCTTGATGGTAAAAAATTTATGCGTTATATGGTGAGCATCACTTTTGTAAAATGCTATTTTTTGAAAAAAACTAGTTTTTGAGGGAGATGAAAAAAGAAGTGCAACATAATTCCAAAAATTTTGAAAAGATAATATTTATAATCTATAGAAAAAAATTCATGAAACTCTAGTGTGCATCATTTTCAAATTCCTCGTGGTTTAGCAATTATAGGTGCCTGAAAGTAAAGATTTAGTTAAAAAAATTATTTCAGTGTCCAGTTTGGCCAAAAATTGTAAACCACTATTGTGGGATCACCCGATAATAAGAGAGATCCCTTAGAGCATAAGACCAAATGATGTAGAATGTTTGGTCATATACTTAGGCGCATTTGATAAAAATATGAGTTATCTATTAAGAGATAAAGAGCCCACAACACTACATCAAGCATATCAAATTGCTAGAGATATTGACAACAACTTGAAATATTCAATTATGAAAGGATTTGGAATTACCAGTACTGGTCATCCTAGCACATTTCATGCAAATAGAAGTAGTGGATCAATAAGTAGAGATCTATTTCAAGATAATAAGACTACTACTGTTCCAATTTCCCCATCACCACAATATGAGGATCATACTAGACCCCAAGTTGAATATTCACAAGATCAAAGCAAAGTTGATCAGGTATTTTTTGTCAAAAGGTTGTGTGAAATGAAAAGGCATGAAAGATAATCACCTTATGATTTTTTCTCTAGATTTGTGTATGCTTTGTTGGAGGTACCCAAAAGTGTTAGACCAAAAGATTCAAGGTGCGGGTATGTGTAGGATCATCATGGAAAAAACATGCCCTTAAGTGGTGAAAAATTCAGAAAAATCAGAGTTAGGCAACTTGATGTAAAAATTTGAATAAGTTATCTATATTATTTTAAAAATATGTAAGAATAGAATTTGTAGAAAACTGAATGTAGTTTCTAAACTACTAGTTTTTTTTTTTTTTTTTAAAATCTATTTTGAAATTTTGAAATTTCAATGTAGTAGCACTTAAATTTCAGGAAAAATAAGAAGTAGGTGTCTGTTTGACCACCCTAACCACAATAAAATGATAATATTTTTTTATAATATTTTATATATAATTAGAGGAATCATGTCCCGATGTGATGCATATCTTTTTGTAATTTTTTCCCAAGTAATTAATTAATTATGAATTTCTTATTACAAAGGTTATAAAATATAAAAACCCTTATGTCTGACCACCTTAACTTGGTCAAAACTTCATGAAATTCAATTTTTTTTTTTAATCCTATAGTATTTGAAGCATAGAATGTGATGCAAGTTTTAGATTCAAAACATGTGATACAGTTTGACAGCTATAGATGTTTTTCAATTAGCCTATCAATTAAGAATTTAGTCATAATTCAAATAGAAAATTATTAATAATTATTTATTAAATTCAAAGTAAAGCATAATTTATATTGGTGGAAAGTTGAGAATCTCCTTTAAAAACCCTTTTTGTTTCATCAATTTTGGGTTAAAAAAATTGATCAGCCACATACCCATCATATTGCCATTTTTTGGCCCATCATGATCCTACACATACCCATGCGTTGATCTATTCTGTGAAATATACCAATCAAGACTGAGTACCTTGCCAAAGGAAGTGAAACCTCACAATTTGGGCCAAGTAATTGATTGGATAAATATTGTAGAGGGGGCTAAGAATGATTATGCACAACATGTGATGCTCCTGAATGAAATTGATCATGATCCTACTAAGAAAGATTAGGAAACAATACAAAGAAATGAAGAAAATGCTTTAGAATATGAATATCCATTCTGCTGTATAGGAGAATGTAATGATTGTAATCAATTCTCAAATAAAATAGCTAAAAATCAACACAATGGTGATGGAGATGAAGATACACAATATGATAATAGAAGGGATATTCCTAACTTGCATCCTTGGGAATTCTTGGATAATGAGGGAGTAGAAAAGGTACAAGAGATTATCCCAGGTTATGATTTGATCAATAGAAATGGTGCTAATATTGATGATGCTATGTCACAAGTTCCAATGATCAACATGTTGAAAATGAAAGTTTAGACATCCAATCTGAGGAACCTGAATGAAATCTGAGTATTGGTGAGTTCTCATGATGTGGTAGTTATGATGGCATTGGGTCAAACAATTCCTCTGTTGACCATTATTTTTCTTATGAAGTAGGGATTTCATATTTTACTTCAAGTAGGAATTATTTTTGTGATTAGATAAGCATGGAAGGGCCCTGATCCCATGGTTACAACAATTAAAAAAAGGAAATGGAAAAAGGTAGGAAACAACACCACCAACAAACCAAAATACAACAACAGTATTAGCATGCAGGCCAACATTTAACATAGTAACCATTGTCCAACCAATACTAATCAAAAATAGTTTCTACTAGCATACTTAGATCTACATAAACCATTAATAAGTCAATAGTGTCCCAGGTGGTACCACCATATCATAACTATAATAAAATAACATTCTGAGAGATTAAAAAAAAAGGACAAAAAACTCATCATAAACAATAGAGCAGCAACATAAAGCTATTAATTGGATTTCCTCAATAGATCCCCATACTCTCCCATGTGAGCAATGTATTTTTTCCAGTCAAGTCCCTCAGTCTCGTCCAACATCTTCAAGACATCCAGTTTCCCCTATTTCCTTAGCTTCTTGTTGATTTTGGATTCTCCATGAGAAGTAGCTCCCAGCATCATCCTCCTCATTAGTTTTTTATTTATCTTCATGAGAGTAACTAAAGCCTTCTCCATATCTTCAAACTGAGCCTGCATAAATGTTAGTCTACTCTTTAAAAATTCATTGCTTGAGTCCTTTGTTTTATTTTCCATACCCAAATCCCCAACATCCTGCACATTTTCAACCTCATTCTTATGATCCTCAAATTTCTCAATTTGTTCTTTCTTTTCCTCTTCCTTATCATCCTCTTATCCTTCTTCACCCATCTCATAAGTTGAGTTCTCGAAGTCCATATCCTCTAAATCTTCTTTCTCCCGGGCTTCAAACTCTTCATACCCCAGGTCCTCCTCATCACACACAGTCATTTTTTGTTTACCTTTTTTATCCTTTGAAGCTACTTTTGCAAGGCGGGCTAACCTTCTCCCAACACTCCCTCCACTCCCTTTCCCTTGCAAAGATGCCTTATCCTTGTCATTTTGAGTCCCTTCCTCATTAATATTAATGACATCTAGGGGCTAGGGTTTAAGTCTCTTTTGGAATTTTTTTCCTTAGGAAGTTCCAACAGCAAAGGAAAATGTTCTATTTTTTTAGTGTAGCTCTGATGAGCTCAATCTCAAAAGTTCTTCTTTCCTCACTCTTCTGCAACACAAGAGTTGAGGGGTTGGAAAGATTGGCCACAAGGGACTAGATTTTAGCAGTAATAAGCACCCTCCTAGCAGCAACAATAGGATGCAGGTGGGGGTGAGGTTCCTTAGTCAGGATTTCAACAGTAGTAGGGTTTTCATCCATAGGTTTTTCCTCATTAAGATCTTCAAAACAACTAGGATTATCATTTCTTCAAGCCAAAGGGTTGCTATGGGGATTCAATGCTAGAGTATACTAGTATAAGGTTAGCATCAAACCTTGGTGGAGGGGAGGGCTAGCTCCCTTCTCAATATTGAGTTGCAAGGAGGAAAACAAATAAAAAGGAAAATTGACTCTCTCACCAAGCTGAATGTGGTTAAGTAGGGGGAAATGGTACGCATGTATTGAAATATAAATTCCCTCCAGAGTAAAGTACTACATAAAAAAATAGGCTAACTAAAGAAAAGGGAGGAGGGAATTCCAATCTTGCAATACCCATTCTGAAATCTTTTGAGATTCTCCCCTTCATGCACAAATATTTTGACAAACCTTTAGTAGTCTACCCCGCTTTTCTTTGCAACTTTAATCCCTTTATTTTGAAGCCCCATTGCTTCTGCTATGAATCTTGTCGTTACCTCAAAATTCATCACTCCAATAGTAACGTTACTCGTCCTCCAGGAGTTGGTAAACTTTGTCGTCAGGTTCTCATTGTATCCCTTCAAAGATTAGAAGAATGAAACCATGCCAACATTTTCAAACATTCTCCATAAATCCACATTTTGTTTTAGGGCTTGGCAATTTGGAGGCTTAGTTCTCTTCCTTGGTCCTCCCATTTTACATTTTTGCAAATGCTTTAGTTGTGTCAGACTTTTCTTCATAATCTCCCACTCCTTTCTTTCCAAAATACAATAAACACTCTTATGCCAAATTACACACAGAGCCAATAAAGAATGGTGAATTGAGAAGTTTATTTTTGTTAAGGCCAACAAAAAATTTCCCAGTACAAGAACCCCATCATTTTTCTTATGAGTATTAAAATCCCAATTAATTTTCATACCTTCCTCCACTTTAGAAATGTGAGAATACCTAACACAAGGAAAATCGGAACGAATAGAAATGACATCCCTTAACAACTTGATAATCTTCATGTGATTATTGGTCACCTCCATAAAGGAACAATAATTAATAGTAATTCCATACAAGATCATCTAATACAATCCCATACTTTCTATGTCATCATTACACTGAAAGCCAAAAAAGTGACACTTGGTACTCATATTTCTTACATGACATCAATCTTTCATTTCTGCATATGGTACTCATTGTCAATTTTTTAATTTAGGATTAAGTCTCTTAAAGACTTCGACATATTACCATTAGTCCACTTGGTCCATCCCCTATAGCTCAACACCATTTTGGTGGCACAATCAACAACTTTATTTCCCTCTCTATAAACATGTTGCACCCTACAATTGGTAAAATACTTCTTAATGACTTGGTATTTATCAATTATATTTTTTAATTCCCATGGTGGCACAACCTCTTTGTTCAAAATTTCCACTATAAGCTTAGAGTCCCCTTCTATTATGACATTTTTATACCCTAGCTCCTTAAGAGTATTGAATCCCCCTAGTGCTACACTAGCTTCAACTTTATTATTGGAGAAGACATCCATATTCATGTCAAATCTCACTATACACTCTCCTTTATGGTTCCTTAATAGACCCCCTACTCCAACTTGTTCTAAGTTTCCTTTTGAGCACCCATAAAAGTTACACTTTGTCCAATTCTTCTACAAAGGGCTCCACACAATAGCCATTCTAGTTAGCATCTTTGACCAATTGAGTTAAGTTAGATCCTTCTTGATTCCCTAGTTTTTCTCAATCCTCATTTCTTTGTAGTTAGGCCAAGTTTCGAAGAAGCTATAACTTCCAACCTTGATTTTTTCCTTAATATGAGTTTTTATGATCAGAATTACCTCCCAACTACTTCTCTCCACATCCTTGAATATTCTATTATTCCTTTCCTTCCATAAGCCCCAGGTGACAAATTAAGGAGTTGGGTTATAGAGACCAACAATAGTTCATTATGTGAAAAGGGACAATTTGACCAGCTTTCTATAAATAATTTCATTGAATTAGGTAACACCCAATCTAAAGACAACAATGACAAAAACAAGGACCACATTTCCCTTGCAAATTGGCAGTGAAAATAAGTGTGAATAATTTACTCCTCTTCCTGTTTACAAAGAGAGCATCTATTAACTAATTAGAAACCCCTCTTAACTAGGTTATCAATAGTGAGAATTTTACCATGAGCTGTAGTCCACTGGAAATATTTAGTTTTGGGAGCCAAGTTCTTTAGCCACACCCTATCCTAGAAATGGTTTGAAGCAAGATTGTACACCTTCACCAATTCTTCATAAGCCTTTTTGACCAAGAATTAGCTTGAAGAGTTACCTTTCCAAAGCCACTCTTCTTCCCTTTCTCTATCAAACCACTTTGCCTCCCCAATCAAATTATGTAGTCTTGTGAGGATTGAATCCCAATTCACCTATCTTTGGCATCTCAAATTGTCCCTCATTAATAACAGTTTAAACTCCTTGCATTTTGGTTCCTCCAACTCCTAGTTAATATAGTCAGAAACCTTTTTACCACTCATCCTATTTAGGCTATGTTTAAGAGGATTAAGATCTTCTAAAGAGGATAGAGTTGAAGTCTCTATCCAAGGGTCCTTCCAAAAGTCTGTATTATTCCCATTCCCAATTCTCTTTCTAACCCCCAACTTCAACACATTCCTCAATTTAACAAGATGATTCCATAATGTTGAACCACTAAGCAGATAAGATAATGAGAGAAAACAACTAGGATTGTTGTTCCTCAAGTATTTAGCTTGGAAAAAAAATACCTAGTATTTAGAGCCTTATAGAAGATTCCAACCAATTTTAGTCGTTAGGGATTTGTTAAGCATGAATATTATTCTTAATCTCGGACCCCCTCTCCTTTTAGAAGTACACAAATTTTCCTAGAAAACCAGGGACAATCTATTTTTTTCTTCACCTCCTAACCATAAGAATTTTCTCTAAATCTATTCTATATTTTCCCTAATATAGGAGGGGATTTTAAAAAGGGATAGATAGTATATAGGAATATTCTAAAGGGAGGCATTAAGGAGTTGAATCTTACTATTCAAGCTAAGAAGCTTCCCTCTCCATCCCTCAAGTTTGTTTTGGGTCCTTTCAATCAATTGATTCTAGTAATTGTTTTCCAACTTCTTAGAGATCAAAGGTAGGCCCAAATAGGCATTAGGTAAAGTAGCTTCTTGACATCCCAGGATTATTTATCACTCTATCCTTAATCTATTGGTCAGTATTGAAGAAGTAAATTTTTATTTTTTCATAATTGATACATTGGTCAGAAATAGCAACATAGTCATTGAGAACATGTTCTTAGAGACTAGCTTCCCCCACTGAGGATTCCTCGAAAATTAGAATATCATCAACAAACTGTTGATAGGAATCTAGCATAAGAGATGAGGTAGCTTTAACACCTTTGAGATATTTTTAATCAACTAATTTTTGGATATTCCTACCAAGAAATTTAGCAACAATGATAAAGAGGTAGGGAGAGAGGGGGTCACCATTCCTAAGCCCTCGACCACAAGAGAAAAAACCATGGGGGACTTTGTTAACTAGAATAGAACACATGGGGGAGGTAAGAAAAGTAGATATCATATTTAGGAATCTTCTTTCTATCCCAAACTTCCTAAGAAAAAGAAAAAGTAAAGGCCAAGAGACTCTATCATAGGCCTTAGAAATTTCAATTTTGAAGGCCATCCCAGGCTTCTTAGAATGATCCATTGAGTGAATAATTTTATGGGTGGAAATAACAACATCAAGAATATTTCTTCCCTGGATAAAACCTTTCTATTTTAAAGCAATCATTTTACCAAGCACTAGTTTAACTCTAAACACCAATATTTTAGAAAAACATCTATAGACTATGTTGCAAAGACTAATAGGTCTATAATCTTCATGGCTAATGCATCAACATTTTTGGGATAAGGGCTATAAAAGTAGCATTCAACTGGTTCAACAACCTACCAGACCTAAAGAAATCCCTAGCAACATTGAAAATATCATTTTTAACTATATCCCAAAAGGTCTAGAAAAAAACAAGAGGGAACCCATCAAGGCCAGGAGCTTTAAAGGCTCCAAAGGAAAACATATCATTATCTACTTCATCCATAGAAATAGCACTAGTCATCTTCTTTAAATTGATATCAGAAATTACTTTAGGGATCACTTCAATAAAGTCAACATTTACCTGATGAACATTTCCAGGGGCCCTATGGTGGGTAGAGAAGAAGTTAATGGCTTCCCGCATAATATCTTTCTCATTTGTCACAATAGAGCCATCCTCTTTCACAAGCGATATGATTCTATTTTTGCTTCTATGTTTCAAAGTGGATTGGTGGAAAAGTTTTTTGTTCTTGTCCCCTTCCTTTAGCCATTGAACCCTTGACTTTTGTTTCCAATAGATTTCCTGATTTTTTTTTTTTCTTATACCATTGGGATCTTTTTCCTTAGCACATATATCACTGTCCACCCAAACAACCTTTATAATATCCTGAACCTCTTTTATACTTTTTCCTAGTGAATTATTTATCTCAAAGATAGTACCAAAAGTAATATTATTCCACCCTTTCACTCTTTGCTTTATTATACTTAGCTTTTCTACCAAAAAATACATTGGTGTACCAATTATAGGTTCCTCCCACCAAGATTTAACTAGAGCGGCAAAATCTAGGTGGAGACTCCACATAGCTTCAAATCTAAAAGGGAAAGGTCCCCTATTATTGTCCACATTTCTTTTGAGCACCAAGGAATTATGATCAGAACCAAACCTAGGAAGAGCTAAAAGAGAAAGGAATTGGGAGATATTCTAGTTAGCCGAGATCATAAACCTATCTAATTTGAGGGTATGTACAAGATCATAATGGGCCAAAAATTGGCGATATGATGGGTATGTGTAGGGTATGAGGTTGACGACTTTTTTTTAACCCAAAATTAATGAAACAAAAAGTGTTTTTAAAGGAGATTCTCAAATTTCCACCAATATAAATTATATTTTACTTTCAATTTAATAAATAATTATTATTCATTTTCTATTTGAATTACAACTAAAGTCCTGATTGATAGGCTGATTGAAAAACATCTATAACTTTCAAATGGTATCACATTTTTTGAATCCAAAACATGTGTCACATTCTATAAGATTAAAAAAATGAATTTCATGAAGTTTTGACCAAATTAAGGTGGTTAGACATACGAGTTTTTATATTTTTTAAAAATTGTAATAAAAAATTCATAATTAATTATTTCCTTGGAAAAAAATTAGAAAAAAATGCATCACATTAGAACATGATTCCTCTACTTATTTCTAAAATTTTATAACAAAATATTACAATTTTATTGTGGTTAGGGTGGTTAGACATATGCCTACTTATTTTTTCCTTGAAATTTAAGTACTACTGCATTGAAATTTCAAATTTTCACCAAATAGATTTAAAAAAAAAAAAAAACCTAGTAGCTTAGAAACTACATTCAATTTGCTATAGATTCTATTCTTACATATTTTCGAAATAATATAGAAAATTTATTCAAATTTTTACTTCAAGTTGCCTAACTTTGATTTTTCTGAATTTTTCGCCACTTAAGGGCCTATTTTTTCTATGATGATCATGCACATACCCTTGACTTGGATTAGATGGTTTCCATTCCTTCTGTTTCACCAAGTATACTTAGTTCCTTGGAGGGGGATATCAATAAGACCTACCAAATTTAAGAACACAACCAGCTCCATCATATTGTTAGAATAATCATCCTACCCTCCTAAATTGTCTAAAGGAAGGAGAGGAGAATTGAAATCCCCTCCAAGCATTTAGTAGTCATCTTTCCTGGAAGAAATAGCATCGCTTAAGTGTTTCATAAGAAAAACTCTATTCCTACTGAAATTTGAAGCATAAATGTTTATAAGATTCCATTTCTCCTGGGAAATAATGTCTTCAAGTGTAATCATCAGATTGTTCTTACAAGCAGAACACAAAGTACCTTTTAGTTTAGAAGGATTCCAAAGGGTACCAATACCACTTGAAGATCCTTCCACCTCAATAACAAAATAATCCGTTCCAGGCTAGATACTCAAGATAGCTTTATCAAAAGTCTCTTTCATCATCTTTGTTTCCTATAGGAGGGGAACATCCATTTTATTTTCAAGAATACAAGATTTCACCAAAACCTATTTATACAGGCTATTAAGGCCCCTTATATTCCATGAGAGGTACTTCATTGGTAAAGCAGTAGACAATGCCACCTGCACCCCAAAGAAGTAGTTAAAGCTACTTCTTCTAGGAATTCAACCCTGCAATCGAGTCCAAGGTTCTTTATTTTCCAGTTTCCACATTCCTCACAATATCATTGGTTCTAGAATCCTTTTTGGAAGGCCTTCCTACCTTATTTCCCCCTCCCACATTGAGTTTCTCTTTCTTTTTGGATTTAGTTGGAGTTTGGGACCATCCCTCATCATCCTCTTTATCACTAGACCCTTGAGGGAAGCTTAGAAGAGACAAAGAGTCACTTAGGTTTCTTGCTCCAATTTGGGATAAGGATTGCATATCATGTTGAGACAGGTTTGTCTCGACTAGAATATACTCACCTTCTTCAAGATCATCTCCTGCACCTTAAGTCTGAACCTTCTCTCAGGGATCCAATACATTATCCTCCATCAAAGGTTCCCTGAATGGTACATTCTCCATGTTTAAATTTCCCCCCAGACCTACCTTTGTTGGGAAGCCCAGGGTTGGAAAGGTGGAAGTAGGGGAAGCCACATCAAGGTTCAGGTAGACTAAATCATTAGCTTCACCAAAAGGATTAGAAACAGACTTAGTGACCAAGTCCGGATTATCCTTCAGAAGGGGAACAAACACCTCCTAAACTGGAATAGTTGAAGGCTCCACTCTAGAAGCCATTTCATTAGCAGAGTGATCCTCCTCTAAAATTTTCTCCTTAGCCTTTGAACCCTCACTAGCCTTTTTCCCACATGAATTTATGAGATGATTAAACTTCTTTCATAGTTGGAAAGAGAGGCCAACATTTTCATATTCCATGGGTTGATTCCAATTACCTAAATTATACTTAAGAAGGATTGAAGAAGGAAGGACTATATTCACAACCACATTTACACACATATGGGCATACAGAAATCTAGATCTCTCCTGAGTAATCTTATTTATAGCTAGAAGACTCCTAAAGGAGTTGGCGATACCTTTTAAGATTCCCTTCTGCTAAAATTCTAGTGGGAGGCCCAAAAGGTGAACCCAGGTTGGAGTCAAAGCACCCAAATCGACCAACGAATCAAAATTTGACTTCCATTTGCAAAGGGAGAGAAATTTTTTGAATCTTGAGTCAAAAGACTAGGGACCACTAGTTAGAACCTTCAGCATGTCTTCATACACCAAAAAGAAAAAAATAATAAAACCTATGGGCATAGAATTTATGGTGATGCTACCTTTGAGATTTGAAGTGGAAGCAACACATTGATGAACCAGTTCAGTATTTGGCTTGTACGCCATAAAATTTCCAACACATGCCATCTTTAGGTTTTCCATCACTTTCAAAATTAGAACCTTGGGGACATCTACTTCCCATCCAGTCACCGAGCAAGAAGCATATTCAAATAGCCTTTTACTTGAAGCTAGCGAGTCAAACCCCAAAAGTTTTTCCACGTAGGAAGTTGGTGATTCCTTAGAGAAGAAATATTTAAGCCCTAAATATGGTAGAATGGGTGATTTTCTAGAGATTCTGTTCGTATTTTCCCTAGGGGAAATGACTAAAGTATGAGGAGGGGATGCTAGATTAGGAACATCCAAACTGGCCGCTGCCACCATAGGCTCAACACCAGACAAGAGGATAGAATTCTTGGAATGGGGAGCCTTCCCAATCCCCCCTCCCACCCGACCCATGAGGCAATCAAATCACAACAATGGCTAAAAATTAAAAAAAAAAGCTCAAGTGGGAAAATTTCATAGCAAAGCAGAGTTGAGTTCAACTTAGATTTGTTTGGAAATCTTAATGTTAGCATACCGAGTTAAAATAATTTGAATGGCATCCTAACTCTTAGTAGAAATTGTGTTAATAACAATAAGAATATTTGTTTCCTTGGGAGTGAACAATTTTCCTCACGTGAAGAGTTACTCATGGTGTGAGTCAATGATGTCAGTTAAAAATGATGTGGAAAGAATTGAAGATGATTCTATATGTTCTTCAAGTGATTAGAATGATTTTGATTGTGATGATGATTTGCAAGATTTGAATCTTCATACTAAGGAGGCAGAGGATTTTATGACGATAATGAAGATAATAGATAATTATTTATTTGATGAGCCTCCATCCCTACAAGCTAATAGAAGTGATGATTTTTATTGGTGTAGAGATAACCCACTTTCTGAGGATTCTAATGATGCATATGATGCATGGTCAAGACATTGCCATGAGCAAGAAAAGTAGTTCATTGATATTTTTTTTGAAAGTAGTGCTTATGAGTCTTTCACATTTTGGACTAATGTTGTAGCTAAGATTAAAGATCATAATGTTATTGAAGTTTCTAAGTTCTCTTATGGAGATGATCTAGAAATACTTCAATTACTTGAGGAATGCAATTATTCAAGCATCCATAGTACCAACTACTCACAAGTAGATGGAAAATTTGCATTGGAAGGATACTTGGAATGTGATTTGAGTTTGCAATCAATGGAGTATTCTACTAGATTAAATGATGAAGAATGTGAAGACAATAGTGCCATTGTTCTAGTTGTTGATCTTGAATATAGTGCTAGAAATGATGAAGGTGTTGAAGAGTATGTTGGTTCCTCAGTTGCTCATAAATGTTTGTGTGAATCAAAGATGGAAAGGTTAGCTATACAAGAAGGTGATGGTGTATACATTGATGAAAGGGGAGGTCCAGTAATGAATGACCAAATTATGCATCATAATACACATATGGGACATGGATTAGCAATAATTCCCATTGATAATGAGATACTATTTGATGAATTGTCAGATGTTGACATTGCAAAATTTTTTGACCCGCATGAAGAGCAACCAAGCAATGCAAGTGACATGGAATATGATGTTAATCAATATGAATGTGAAATTGAGTTATTTTTTAATTCTCCTCATCTCCTTGGCGTGATTATGGATGTGTTTTCATCAAATAAGGGTATGTACAGGATCATGATGGGCCAAAAAGTAGCAATATGATGGGTATGTGGCTAGCGAGTTTTTTTTTAACCCAAAATTGATAAAATAAAAAGGGTTTTTAAAGGAGATTCTCAACTTTCCACCAATATAAATTATGCTTTACTTTGAATTTAATAAGTAATTATTATTCATTTTCTATTTGAATTATGACTAAAGTCCTGATTGATAGGCTAATTGAAAAACATTTATATCTTTCAAATGGTATCACATTTTTTGAATCCAAAACATGTGTCACATTCTATGATTCACATAATATATGGTTAAAAAAAGAAAAATTAAATTTCATGAATTTTCGACCAAGTTAAGGTGGTCAAACATGAGTTTTTATATTTTTTAAAAGTTGTAATAAAAAATTCATAATTAATTATTTACTTGGAAAAAAATTACAAAAAGTTATGCATCACATTGGGAAATGAGTCCTCTACTTATATATAAAATATTATAAAAAATATTATCATTTTATTGTGGTTATGGTGGTCAGACAGACACTACTTCTTATTTTTTCCCTGAAATTTAATTACTACTGCATTGAAATTTCAAAATTTCACCAAAAAGATTTTTATTTTTTTAAACAAACCTAGTAGTTTAGAAACTAAATTCAATTTTCTATAGATTCTATTCTTACATATTTTTGAAATAATATAGATAACTTATTCAAATTTTTACATGAAGTTGCCTAACTCTGATTTTTCTAAATTTTTTGCCACTTAAGGGCCCGTTTTTTCCATGATGATCCTGCACATACCCATAAGGATTGCATTTATGTGGAGGAGAATAAGGAAATTTTTGTAACTATTAGTGAATAGCATTTAAATCATGAAGACTTGGGTATGTACCCATCTTACAATGACTAATACAAAGATGCCCCTGAATATGCATCTTTTATTTTTGATATACCTGGGGATGAGTTGCATAGTGCAAAACAAAGAGTATGTAAAAGTTTTTAGTTTGGTATGAAAGATGTCCAAATTCATGATGGCAGTGATTAAATGGATTACGAATGTTTCACTTTTCCAGTTCATTTAGAGAGAATAGAGTTGGAGCAACTTAATGAATATATGTATTATACACATTATAGAATGAATGAGTTTCAAATGTTGTTTGATTGCTCTTCTTAGCTAGATACATTTTGTGAGGATTATGGTAGTATTATAAATATGCTATGTCTACTTAATTGTGTTAACCACAATGGAACTGATTGTTCCAGAATTGTAGATGCAACTATTGATCCAATACAAATAGGAGAAAGTAAGGTTTTTGATAGAGGAAAGAGTTGTTCTTAAGTTTTCGGGGCCCGGGGTCTTCAATCTGAGGATTGAAGCCTGATAATTTTAAAGGGCTTCTAAAAAAAAAAAGGCATATTGTATAGCCTTGTAAATATTTTACATTGGTTTGGTGTGTTTGCTTTTGGTTGTGTTTGCTTTCCTTGTCTGGGAAAGCTCCTGGGTTTTTTGTAATCCTTTGCTTGCCTGCTTCAACCTGAGATTTGGATTCTCGCCATACCTACCAAGGGTATGCATCCATAAGTATAAGCCACTGATAGAGATTCCAAATTTTACAAAATATTGAGCAAGTCCATGTTTTGGTCATGATTTTTCAGCCTTTGCATCTAGGGTGAGTTAGGGTTTTGGTCTAGGAACCCTCACTCTTCAAAATTTTTATCATAAACCCTTGGTGTTCTAATTTAACGTTGACCTACTACACCCAGTCACCAATCATTTAAGTTGTGACTTAAGTCATTCAAGCTGTTGTTTTTACCAACCCATTTTTCTAGGTTCGTCGGTCACCCTATGCTTTTTACTACTTCAAATTTTCCCAAAGCTAGTCAAAATATTTTATAACAAAGGACTTATTTAAAGTCATTCTTTTGAGGGTCAAGTCTCATTGACCTATTCACGGCCTTGTCTTTATGACTAACTATATTTGCATGTACAAAAATCCTGCCCACCTGATTTGAAGATCAAATCTCAACTATTCATCGCATACCTCAGGATTTAAATAATGGTTTTCAAAAATGTTACGAGGTGTGTGATTACTTGATGCCTGTACACTTGCTGAGGTGGGGCCTAGTCTACATTCAAAATTCCTGACGCTCACTAGTTCTAAGATCAACGATTTATTTGAAATCAAGAGACTGAATCTTAGTTGTTCATCACTCACCTCACAACATTAAAATAATCTTTATAGGAGACTTGTGAGGTCTATGATTGAATGACATGTGGATTGTTTCATCCCTTGAGAGGAAGGAGTAGAGCCCATGGGAAGGAATGATGTGGCTTCTAGTAAGCACATTCCCATTGACTAGGAATTTGTGAGCGATGGTCTCGAGATTTCAAACCCGATTGACTCAATCTAGGCCGATCGATTCACCACCTCATTAGGGCATCAACTGCTAGCATTCAAAACTAGAAATATGAAGGCATGATAGCCATTTTGCTTCATGGAAATGGGAATTAATGGAAGGAAACACTTGCAGGATTAATTAGACTCGATCCTTATGCGTATGAATGATTACTCTCCTATAACCATTGAAGTTGGTACGTAGATTTTCATCCACCTTTCCTGGGAAATTAACAACTATAATGTGAATGCTAGTAATTGATCATCTGCTCACTCGTGTGGTTTTCATTGAGCATTGATGATCAACCTAATCAAGTTGCTTGATAAATGTGAATTTGATTGCATTTTTTTTACCATTGCAATCAAGAGTAAGAATTCTCTAAGTCAGTGAAGAGAGCAGTAATTTTTCCAGTCTGCATTTAGAAATTATATCTCCAAGGAGAATGAGTAAGGTAATTATTTATGCTTCCCCAGTGAAGAAGTCTCCAAGGCTCAACCTGTAGGAGTCACACCATGATGCTCTAGAGGGTGAACAGAGCATACCCAAAGTTTTTTCAACTCCAAAGCAGAAGGGTAAGAAAAAGAGTCATGGCAGGAAATCTATGTGGGTTGTTGTGAGAAGCAATTACCAATTAAGGAACCGAGTCATGATTAGAGATATGATAGAGGATAAAGAGAAGGATATGACAAAGCTTGTGAGAGGAATGAGGAGAAAGATCAGGTATGGCTAGGCTTCTCTGGGATGCCACAACTCTTCTATTGACATTTCAGATAGCCCCTTAGATAGTGAAACAAACACAGTCGGGTTATCACTGGTACCTCATGGCTTTAACTGAATTAGTAGACTCTGAGGAGGAGGTGGTAGCAGTTGCTCCAATTTTAGTGAAGACACCAAGTGGGAATATTCATTTTCTTGTAGGTAAGGACACTAAGGAAGAAGAAGTGGTGGCTCCCCCAACTTCTACAAGGACACGACGTGGGCATGTGTACTTTGGCTCTAGTTCTGCTTAATTATGTTTGGTGTCTAGTTTTTGGTTTTAATAGTGCTTTAGTAGTTTTGGTTGTTGTTGTGTTAATGAAAGTGGCTTTTTGATGATGGCTTGACATGGGTACGAAGGGTAAAGGCTTGTTAATAGCTAACGGTGATTTTGGCGGCATCGACTATTTCTTCTTAAGCAAATGGTATAAAGTTTGTTTCCCCTATTTTATAAATGATTATAGACAACCGTTTGGGAAATATCTAAAATGTAGTTGGAATTTGTTTTGAAATGAAATGCATGTGAAATATTATTGTAATTGAGTCAAATGCTTGTTGCTCCCTTAGTCTATAAAAGGGATTTCAGGGCTCATTGCAAAAAGGGGGTTTTGATTTTATGAGTCTTGTCATAGTCTAGGTAGGAGCTAAGCTCAAGAAGGAGCATATTGTAGAAAATATTAATGAATAGAACAGTAAATTGTCTTGGTTATGGGTCATGTATGTAAGAGTCTTAAATTAGTTTTATAGAAGCCACAAATATAAAGGAAAATTTTTGTTCTCGAACATGTACTCTCTGAAGCAAATCTTTTGCAGGTTATAAATTAAAATGATCAATGGTCTTTTTGTTCATCTTGAGTTGTTTTAATTGGATATGTGGATTTATCTTTGCTTCAACTCAAAGAGTTGGTTAAATGCTTAAATAAAATCATAGGTTTGCAAATGAAGAGTACATGATTTTGTAAGAAGTAGTGTTCTAGATGTAGTGAGTCAAATAATACAAAGTAGTATGGTGATAGTCCATTAGTGTTTGCAGTAAATGGCTTATATATTACTGATTTTTGCATAATTGACTCTGCTATCCCATCGATGAAGGTTTGGTCTATTTGTTAGATAACCTTGCTAAGTTAAAGAGTTAGTTGTATGCCTGACTATGGAATTAAAATAAGAACAAAATTCATTTAAAATCTTTTAATCATGAGGTGTGAGTTTGAAACATTACCCAATTCCTAGCAAATAGTTAATAATTTACTCAAAGGTTTGTGAAATCTTCAGTGAATTGTGTTTATTTGTAATTAATGGGAATCGATTTGTGTGTAAATGTGTTCTCAATTAGAAAAATATCACTTGAGCACAATAAGGAACACCTTCCTAGGTCCCACAGAGCTTGAAGAGTAGGAGTGAAGGTCTCAAAATCCTTTACTCATTTACACAATTGTTGCTCTTCAATTACAATTCATTACAATATGATTTAACCTTCAACATAGCAAAATATAAATAATTTCTTCAACTTGTGTTGAACATAAAAAAATCCAACTTTATTCTATTTATTTTTAAATCTTTATCTTTTCCAAAATATTCCAAAGATAAGATTTTCAAAAAATAAGACTTTGTTTTAACTCTCTTATCTTTCCAAAAGATAAACTCTACTGTCTTTCTAATTTTATGGACAAACCTAACATGGGGTTCCTAGTTCATAGATATTATTCCTATTATGACAGGGATTATATAGAAGAAATACCTGACCATCGTAATGAACCCATTCCTCTCAATATTTCCCTTTCTTGAGAGTCTCGTTGGCCAGCTGAGCACTTCTATTTTCGTTCAACGAAACGTTCGCCGCGGAAGTAACTGAATTGACGTCGATTCCCACGTGGTTCTCATCCAGGTCGAAGTCGTTCTTGTATGCGTCGAACTCAAAAGCAACTATCTGATTTGATGAATTTCCGTCGATTGTTTCGTTAAAGAGGCCCAGACATTGGCCCGTACCGTTCAGGGGCAGTTGAGCGTCGAAGAGGGCCATGAAGAATCTGATTCCATCCCCACCCGAATTGGTACTACCTTTACCAATGAGGAACCGAAAATGTGAAGTGAAATTTGCAAGAGCCCCAGAAGAGTTGTCCCACATAGGAATCAAGCGAGAGCAGGTGGCCCAGCCATAGCTTAATTGTAGGGTAGAACCGCGTTGATTTTTGGTGAGCTGTATGGTGTTGACATCAAAATAAGCGTCTGTATTATTGTACAACGTTATATTTTCTTTAGGAGGAAAAGTACAATTAACGGTTCCTGCCTGAGCCACAAAAGCCGAAGCAGAAATATGAATGAATAAGAGTCGGAGAAGGGCGTTCAGAGCCATGTTTAGCCTCGCATTATGTGCGCCGATGTAAAAAGATTTAAGACAGCAGATATGGTAAGTTATCAGGCTTGACCAGGACATGGTCAATAACAATCCGCTCCTATAATTTATTGGGACTAATGGGGGTAAGTGGCGAAATTGCCTACTGAATCGGCTTTGAAAGGGTCAGGCATTTTAGAATTGCCTATGTCGAAATAAAAGACTATTTCAAATACGCGTTCACATCCTTTTCTCTCTAGAAGACTGAAGGTGAGTGCGGTAACAATTTTGCATTCAACGTAACTTCCTCAAGAGAAACGGTCAAATATATTCAAATTCGAAATGTTTTGAGTGTTTTGTTCTGGTCTCCTTTTTGACATTTGACCACATGATTAACTTTTGTATTGTATAATATTTTAACAGGACAGATATTGAAAGGAATTGCTTTGATTATCATTTAAATTAGATCTTCTACATTTTAGCTGGTTTAGTAATAAAGAAATTATGTTCTTTGAATTTTGTAAGGGTTAAGGTATGTAAGTTTTATATTAGAGTCAAATAATGTGTTCCTTATATAAATGGATTGCAAGGTAGTATCATTGTTCAAATTCTATTCTAGTGGGGAAACATGATAATGAAAGAAATCTTTAGTTTACTCATTTCAATTATTTTATATGATTATGAAATTTAGATGTGAAGTATTTTGATGAAATTTGGAATAAATTTTAGAATGAATTATTTTTCTTGAAAAATAGTATTTTAGATTATATTTTTACTTAAAATTATTTATATTTTTCTAGAGCGTGTTATAAATATATTTAATAAAAGTATAAATATAAGTTTGTCAAAATATAATGTTTTTTAGGAGATCAAATCGTTTATATAGAATCTAATTGATTTAAGTTTTAGCCTTGTCAAATTAATATGATTTGACATATTATATGAAAGTGAATTACTAATAACCAATCAAAAAATTAAAGTGAATTATTAATAAATTATTAATTATCACACACCATTTTTTTTTAGACTATAGGAATTAGGTAGCCCCCTATAAACTACAGTGCATCTGGTAAACTTTTTTCATGTGACTAGTGACATTGGCATTACATGCCTTTTGATACCACGGGGATGGGGACAACATGATACTTTAGTCAATCAAGCTAGACCCTCCACCTCAAATATCCCACATTATTTGAGAAAGGTTGTAACCAACTTTATATACAAATAAAATGTGCCCAATCTCTATATTTGAGGGAGCCATATTGAGTTTACAAAAATATATGATGGATTATGTTTTTGTCTATGATTTTCTAAAGTATGTTTAATGTAATAATTTTATAAAAAAAATTTAAAGTTCAATTTCATGAATATAGTGTAATATATCAATACAACTTTATTTATTTTGTGCGATTATTCAAATAGATCTTGTTTTAAACTAAAAGTTTTCTTACTTATCATATTCTCAACCTTTTTCTATGATTTTTTTAATGTGAACCTAAATTGAATAGACAAGGATCCCATGATGAAATTTTTTCATCTTGATATACAACCACACAATTTATATTTTTTGGATTTATAAAAAATAGAATTATAATAATTATCTTAAATTTTATTGAAATTATTTGATGGAAGTAAATAAAGCAATTAAATAATTATCCTAATCCAAATAAGAGACTACTGTACAACTATAAAAGGTGATTTTTGATGCTTCTCCTATTTTTGTCATTCTTACTATGATCTGTATGTGAAAGTTATCGTTTATGTAACTTATAATGTGCATGCCATCACCTAACTAAATATCAATGTCACATGGTATTTTTAAAAATAAAATCTAGAAATTGTTTAATTATGGTGAATATAATTATAAGATATTTGAATATTTATATAAAAATATATGAACAAAATTATTTTAAATTAGTCTTTCTTTTCTTACACAAACCATTTAAATGATTAGACTTCTCTTATCTCATATAATTGTATTCATTTAAAAATTATCTAAGACATACAACCAATGTCACATAACATGTTTTCTTAAGAATACCAAAAACAAAGCATCCTATAGTTTTGAAAAATCAAATCAGAATTATTATTGATAATATTTTTTAAGCTTTACTAAGAAATTATATTTTCGTAACATTACAAGTTCCATAAGTGGTTAAATGAGATGAGACAAGAAGTATAAATGTAACATTTTTAATTATAATTGTTTAAATTTAATATGATATAATTTAATATTAAATCTATTAGCTTAATTCTATACAATTTGAAGTATAAAATATATTAAAATAAAGAAATAGTTAAATGCTATTAACTTTATTTATTTATTTTAATTATGAAGATAAAAAGTATTTTATTGTAATAGATTATAAAATAATTTTCGTGTTTTTACTTTTTTTAAAATATTAAAAAATAATCTAATATAGATATTTTAAGTGTATCCATCTAAAAAATTTCTAGAAAATTTTTGAAGCTATTTTACATGGACATATAAGTTTTTATGTTTATATCTTCACTCAATTTGTGCCCATCAAATTTTCAACTATAATTAACAAATCAAAATATTTTCTTTCTTAGACTCATAAATTTTTCAAAAGATTGGCTAACCTTTAAATTTAACCCTTTGCATTTACATGCTATTTATTTTAGAAATATTTTATTATCTATAAATATGTATATTTTGACATGTAAATGATTGTCAAATTTAAGATCAAAAGTAATTATTTCTAAATTCATTTTATTACACTCCAACCCTTGCTGCTATATATATATATATATATATATATATATATATATATATATATTTGAAACTTAATTACACCAAATTAATCTTCTTCAAATTAATATTTATCTAATTCAAACTTAATTTTACCAAATTAATCTTCTCCAAATTAATATTTATCAAATTAAAAATGTACAACACATATACGTATATATTTAAATTTTGAAACTTACAATTATTAATTTATTTTATTCGGCTCTTAAAACATAAAATAATTTTTTAGAACTTCAGAAGTTATAATCATTTTATAATTTATTTTCCCCAACAAACATACTATATAAATAAATAAATATATATATAAGTTTACATTTATATATTTTTAAACTCAGAACCTTGTTCAACTTTAAAGCCCTCACTGGAAATAATAACTTTTATAGTGTTAAATTTAATGATTTGTTTCTTCTCCGGGTGCATTTTCTAATATAACCACCCACCATGTTTCTGAAGTTGTGAATATTCTCAGTGCAGCATAATTGGTCAATTACAATGATTGATGGAAAGATTTCTGCTAATCTGCATACGCAATTTTCTTATGTCCAAGAAAGGTACCCCAAGCAAAGTAAGTCAAAGAGTTTGTAATGGTATTGTGTCAAATCTGTAGATTTAAAAACAAGCCTCACCTCTAAACCAAGTGATTCAAATGAATAAAACAACAAAAATAATAGAAATAACAACTATAAAATAAAATAAACCATTCATTTATAAAACTCTACTCTTTCAAAAATTTCTCTATTACTATTTGAGAAAAACAAAAAAATAGAGAGCGACATATATAGAGTTTTCTACAGCTATAAAAACAATACGAAGCAACTAAACTTAACAAAAACTTTAAAAAAAAATAGAGCATACTTAGCATCCATAATTTGCTGAGGAATAAAGCAAAGTTTTAAAACTAAAAAACTGCTTTAAAGGAACTACAAGGAAAAATAGGTAAAGATCTTGCTACGCTAGAAAAATAGAATCTTTGAAGCATCAATTATCTTCAAAATCAACATTGCCTGTTAATTTTGCATGTCATTGAGTAAAATTTTGCAAGAACGCTGACCAGAGGAGAATTTATGTATGTTGCAGGTTCAAGCATGCTAGATCCTGTCCTGAGGTCCACAAAATGCTCACATTTATCGGGTCCGCCCACTATTGCCCCGATTAGTGTGTTTGGATTGGATGAATCTTTGAGAAACCAGTTCATGAAACCTTCAATGATTTGATTTTCCCTGGTTGTTCATGAATGGAAACTACAGATGCTCCTTTGTGATGTGGTTGCCTTGGATATTTGGAACAATATCCCACCATATATTAAATTCCCAAAGGATTCCTTCCTAATAAATAATCAATTTGCAAAGTGTATGATAAGGATTCATTATATTCCCAAGCCTGTACCACCCAAAATACAACATTACCTGTAGCTTTGCAAAGCTCATAACGTCACTGGCTTTAAAGAGACTTGGTGTGACCTTTTCACACATTGTCCCATTGCAAATGGAGAACCCCCTAATTTTTGCTTTGTTTGGATCTTTTGGCTTGGTTTTTGGTTTGTTTTGTTGTTGTCTCTCTTTTGTTTCGTCTGTCTTTCTGGGGACGTGCCCATCTAGATTGAAATTTTGGCTAACTCTAGGAATTAGGGTTTGCTTTCTTTTGGTTAGTTTGAAGTCAAATGGAGTGAATAAATTGAAATCTGAAGTTGGCAATACATTCAGCATGCTTCCAACAGGTTCCCAGCAAAATTTCATTGGATTCTGATAGCTTACTATTTTTAGTAAGTGCCTAATTTGGGACATTTTCTTAGCACCTTTTGAAGTTCTAACAGTTATACTACATCCAGGACACGTCAAGCTGCTTGTATGCAAATTTTGAGCCAGATCCGACAACTTTTTTATTTTTAGGAAGTACCACCTTTAGAAGTAGATTTTAGGGTTTACATGTGAAGTTTTGCAGTGCATGTTTGGAGAATATTTTTGGGTTTTTCGAGACCTACGCAACGATATAACATGCAAGATGAGATGATGACTTTTAGCACTCAGCCTTTAGAGGCTATTTTTAGGGTTTGCATGTTGGAATTTTCTACGCATGTCTGGATATTCTTTGTGGGTTTTTCGAAAGCTTCGCAGTGGTGTAACATGCAAACCAGGATTAGGACCTTTTTTAGGAGCTATCTTCAGAGGCTATTTTTAGGGTTTGCATGTATGACTTTTCAACACATGTCAGGTTATTCCTTATGGTTTTTTCAAGAGTTATGCAGTGATGTGACATGCAAACATAGTTGATCACTTTTTCAGGGACTTACTATTTTTAGTAGATTCACACTAGCAGCCCCCCCCCTCTGAGCACTTTTGTATCACAAACTGACTGACATGCAACAAAAATGAGGTCAAATAGAGATCATTTAAGCAACATGCAAGTCAAATTAGGGTTTCTAGCTTTGGGACTCAAAATGAGGGGTCAAATGCCAGAATCTCCAAAAACTGAAGTATCCCACTACGATCAGTATCTTTTAAACCATCCACTGGTAAAATTTGAAGGCAATCTAAGCACTTACTATTTATAGTAAGGCACTCCAGAAACATGCTATAAATAGTAAGTTAGCAGCAGGGGCCAGTGTGAATAGGTAAGTTAACCCATGAGGATCATGTCATTTAGATTTCAAGTTAAATGGAGTTAGGGAAGTCCTAAAACTAAGAACTTACTATAAATAGTAAAACACCTCCAGAAACATGCTATAAATAGAAAGTCAGCACGAGATGGTAGTGTGAACAACTTGACTAGGTTATGAGGGTCCTGTGGTTGAAATTTTAGATCAATCCAAGCTTCAGAGGTTTGAAAATCAAAGGGCTTACTGAATATAGTAAAACATGAGTGAGCAAGCCAGAGAAATGTCTAAGTCTGAGAAAGTTCCTTCACCCCTTATGAAATGTGCCCAAGATGAGACTGGCAGGAGGATTGAAAAAAGTTTCAAGTGTTGAAATTCCTGCTCACCCCCTCAAATGCGCCCTCAAGGAGAAGAAACTATGAAAATTTTCTAAGTCATTGATAATTCCTGCTTGACCCCCAAAATGCGCCCAACTTTAGGAAGGATGAAGGGAATTTGTTTAAGTAGTGGAAATTCCTCCTGAGGTCATGAAATGTGCCCATCTCCAACACGTGTGAGGGAAAAGTTTACCAAGGTGTTGGTTTATTCCTCTTCCTACCCCCAAATGCACCCAACTACAAGAGGCATCAAGAAAAAAAAAGTTAAGTGTTAGAAACTTCCTACAGGGGTCTCCAAATGCACTCAAGTCCTCTAGCCATGGAAGGAAAAAAAAAGTTTCTAAGGCATGTCAATTTCCTTCACCACCCCCTAAATGTACCCTCATCAAGCCAAGGTGATGGAAAATGTTTAAGTCATGTTGAAATTCCTCCTCCATACCTCAAACGTGCCCAAGGAGAGAAAGAGGGTGAGAAAATTTTCTATGGAAAAGTGTGAAATCCTCCTTGACCTTCAAAATGCGCCCATGTTAGAGGTGAAGTCAACACAAGTTCTAAGGTGTTGGAAGTTAAATCCTCCTCAATATGAAAAATGTGCCCAAGTGCAAGGTGAGGTTAAGACATGGGCTAAGGCATTAATTCCTCCTAGACATGCAATATGCGCACAAGTTCAAGATTACTCTAGGAAATATGTTAAGTATTGTTGAAATTCCTCCTTGATACATCAAATGCGCCCAAAGGTGTTGGCTCTTTAAAAATGTTCTAAGTGTTAGGAATTCTTCCTCACACCCTCAGATGCGCCATGACTAGAGATGAATGGGAGGAAAATATTTAAGGCAAAATTCAAAATTCTTGCTTGACCCCCAAAATGTGCCCAAGTTCATGGAGATAATAAAATTTTTCTAAGGCATAAAATTTCACCTCTAGAGGAACATACGCCTAAGCTTGAGAGGAGTTGCTAGAATTTGCTAAGGTATGGATAAATTGGCAAGGATGAGTCAGAATACTCCAGCTTCATGAGATTGATGAAAATTTTCAAGGCAAAGGAAGAAAAATCCACCCAAACTTGAAGAATGAAGATAAATTTGATGGAAAAATATTATTCTAAGGTTAAAATTCAAAAATTAAATGAACCCCTTCATTTGTAGACCCATGAATTTCATGCTTTTTGAAGGGATTTTATTTTGGGTACCGAATATCTTTGACAAGGAGATGATTTTAAAACTTTTCATGCCTTTCCTGAGACTTTAGGATGGTGATTTTACTCAGGCGCCTACTTGATGAAATTTTCGAGAGGAAATAAAAATTTTCTAAGGCAGAGGAATAAAATATGAAAATGCCTAAGTCTGTTATCACTAGAAGGATAAATTATGTTGAAAAATGTTGAAATATGCCTAAGTCTGTTATCACTAGTAAGATGTAAACAAACCTCTTTGTGGTGTCATATGTTGAGTTGCTCCTGAATGTAAATACCAACAATTTGAAACACCAGAATTTTGGGATGTGATAACTGAAAAAAATTATTCTTCATCATTTCTTGAAGTCATGTTAGCTTCAACTACCTTATTTTTCTTTACCTCTTCTACCCATGCTAACCACTTTCTGCATTATTTTTTAAAATTTCCAGGAGCCCCACAGTGAAAACAATTTCCCTTCTTTTTCTCCTCCTTTGTGTCTTTACCATTCTTTGAGACATTGGACTGAGAGGGATGAAATTTTCTTTCACTCTTCTTCTTTGCTTTGCCCTTGTGTCCTGCTGAAAACAAGGCTATAGGGTTCTCAGCAATTAAACTCACATCTTTCCTTCTGATTTGTTCTTAAAGTAGTGTTGCTATTACATTAGGAAAATCCAGGTTATCTTGAGTGCTCAGTGCTACTACCACTCTAGAATAGGATTCTGGAAAACTCCCAAGAAGTTTTATAACAACATCTTCATCTGTAATTACCGACCCACATGCTTCTAGTTGATTTTGTGGAGATTTAAACTGGTTTGTGTGGTCTGATATCTTTTGTGATTCCTGCATCTTTAACTGAAAAAACTTTCTTTGAAGATATAGTCTTGTACTAACATCTTTTGATTCATATAATTTAATCACCTGATCCCAAGGATCCTTTGTTGTTTTTTTCCTCACTTACATGCAAAGCACATTATCACTCAAACTTAAATGTATACAGGACCGAGCCTTACCTTCCTTTGAATCCCATTTACTGATCAAATTTGCATCCTGTGTGGGCTTAGTCTTAGTTCCTTCAACTATATTGAGTAGGTTCTTATTCAGCAACAACATCTGCATCCTGATCTTCTAGAGATTAATTCCAACACCATCAAATTGTTCTACTATCCTTTGAGGATCTCTTGCAACGAATGAGGCCATCTCTTTGTCCTTTTTCTGATACTTCTCTTAGTAGCTTCAAATTCAATGAAATCTAACAACAGAGCTCTAATACCATGTTATTTTATCTAAAGCTTAGAATGTACTAAAACAAAGTACTTTTTATTATTGATTCAAGTAACAAAAACCACTAATACAAATAGGAGAACAGGGAGACATAGTCCTATTCAAATACAAATATTGACTATGCTATAATTATGTAAACTTCTACAGCTAGACAACTATTAACATCAAGTATAGGAGTCTATTGTATTCTTCTGATGTGTTGTCTATTATTCAACAGAAAGCCCTAAATGCTAACTAAAAACCCCAAATATTAAGCTACATTTCCTACATATCTGACAGTTTCGAAGGTTACTATAATCAGTAGGATGAGACACCATAACCATTTGGATCTTTTAGGATGGTACCATAAAAAGGCATGTTGCTCCGGGTTTACGAATACCTACTCAATGGGAGTCTAGATAATTTTATTTTTGGGGAGCAGAAGGGTGCTCTGGGTTGGGACCGAAGGTATAATATCGATTGTGATGTAGCCTCTACTCTTGTTTATCTCCAGGAGGAATGGGACCAACTTGTGGTGCACCGAGATGTCAAGGCAAGCAATGTAATGTTTAATTCCAATTTTAATGTCAAGCTAGGGGATTTTGGTTTGGCAAGATTGGTGGAGCATGGTCATGTAGCTTTGCATACAACTGTGGTGGTAGGCACACTTGGGTATTTAGCACCCGAATGCGTAATAATGGGCTAGTCCAGAGGCTGATGTGTACAACTTTGGGGCCGTGACTATGGAAATTTCCTGTGGAAGGCGGCCCGTTGACCATTCTCTAAATGAGCATAATTGCAGACTGCTAGAATGGGTTTGGGACTTATATGGAAGCGAAAATATTTCATATGCTACAAAGCAGAAAGTTTAACAAGAAAGAAATGGAGATGATGCTATTGGTGGGGCTGATGTGCTCTCATTCAGACTTTGTATCAAGACCCAAAATGAGAGAGGTAAAAAAGATATTGAAAGGGGAAGCTGAATTTCCATACGTTCCTCTAGGTTTTCCCATCACTGTGTATAGCCAAGGCCTTCGTCTTGATGTCATCTCAAGCTCATTGGTAGCTAATGCGTCAGTTTTCACGTCTTCAACAAATTCAAGCTACCCGTATAAAATATCGACGTCTCTATTATTCATCTCGGAGGCTCACTAGTTTATACAAATTTAAACACAAGTGTTCCTCCTCTTAATGTATCCATTATTGAATTCCAAATGCCCAAAATATTCTAAATGAAGCATGATCCTCCTTGATCCATGTAATCAAACAAAAATGGGATGTATTTTGTAACCGCACTCATCTTGATGGGAGTGTAGAATTTTCTTCAGGAATGGATTCACACGATCGACCGACCAACAAACAATAAGAGAAACTAACTCCTGGACAAAAACCATCTATGTATATAACATATATATTGTACCCCAATACCCCATGGTCTGCGGTGGACAAAAGACTCGTGACAGAATAGGTGGCCAAACGGAAAATAGGGAGGCAGAAAGTCTTGACAGTCGGACATTAACTCCATCGTGGCATTTCCTATCCTATCAGTGGGAAAACGTGTCAGTGCCAACAAGTTTTCAAAATAATTTTTCGGGATGGACAAAAAGCAAAAAATGTGGCATTCGAAACCATTATTTCCAAATATCAAAATGCTCATACGAGGTCCCATTTTCTCCATTTTTGGACGACATTTTGGTGGAGAGCAACGGGAAGAGTTGCAGGCATTCGAAGCTCCCTAAGGTATGTATATCCACTCTATATATGTGCCATTTTTCCATTCTACCATGAACACTAAAGAAATGAACAACTATTCGTTGTGGGGTTTTCATTTTGTGATTTTTTGTTGAGAGTTTTTTAATTTCGTTTCCTCCCATCTGTTGGTTTTGAAAATTTGTGGTTGCCGAATGGAATAGATGACAACCCATTGTGGAAAGATGAGTGAAATAATTGAATAAGGTTTACAAAAACCACAAACTATGAGAAATATATTACAAGGTTGGAAAATGCAACGTGGGTTCTAGAATGGAATGGTATCTTATGAAAATCACATAAAGCCCAGAACATCACTATTGTTCACATTCTTATTTTGAATGTTGCAGGGTTTTCATTGGGAAAAGGGATATTTATTTAAAATGCAGGTCTGATAATGTTTTTTTGTGTTGAGGGTTATTAAATTTTTGTTTTGTTTCTTCCTCGTATGCTAGTTTTTGAATTTTTCCATTGCCGAATAAAATAAGTGACAATCCATTGTGGAAATATGAGTGAAATTACTAAATAACATTTATAGAAAGCAGAATCCATGTGGAATATATTACGAGGTTGGAAAATGCAATGTGAGTTTTGCAATGAAACACTATATTTTGAAAATCACATAAAACCCAGAACGTCACCATTGTTCACATTGTTATTCATAGTGGAGAAAAAAGTGCAAAATGTGGCATTCAAAATCATAATTTTCAAATAGCAAAAATCCTTGAAGACATCCCATTTTTTCTACCATTTTATACACTATCATTTTGGAAAACACACTGTCTCCTAAAACTCAGACTATTGTCATAAAACCCTTTAGATGTAACAACCCAATTGGTTACTCACCCCTGACCTCAATTTGGTATGTTTTGTGATTGTGTGGATAACCTTTTGTGATTTAGACAGTAGGAATGTAATGAAAATGGAAAAGAGTAAGTATTATGAAACCTGCAAGGCACAATGTTATAGATTGTTTGTAGTGTTGGAAAACACACTATCCTATGTTCACTATAGTTCACATTGTTATTTGGAATGGAGAAAAAAGTGCAAAACGTGGTATTCAAAATCATAATTTACAAATAGCAAAAAGCCTAGATGACATCCAATTTTTGGTGCCATTTTATACATTGTCAGTTTGTAAAACACAGTGTTTCCTAAAATTTTGACTATTGTAAAACCCTTTATAAGTAACAACCTAAATGGTTACTCACCCCTGAACTCCATTTGGTTTGTTTTGTGATTGTGTGGAGAACCTTTTGTGATTTGGATAGTAGGAATTTAATGAAATTGGAAAACAACAGGTATTAGGAAACCTGCAAGGCATAGTGTTATAAAATTGTTTGCAGTGTTGGAAAACACACTGTCATATGTCAGTTAACTATTACCTAGCTTTCCTAGATGTTTGGTCTTGTTTTTCGGTATAGTCCAAATGTCATTTCACTTTGTTCATCTGATTGGAATAAAACGCCTCGACATAAAAGAAGGTGGGATGGACAAATTGCACTGATGGAAATACTTGATGGTCGGATGTTAACTCTGACCTATCATAGCATGTCTTGTTGCCAGGAAAACATGTCAGTGCTGGTGGGTTTTCAAAATCATATTTTGGAATGGACAAAACCCCAAAAAATGTGACATTTGAAACCATTATTTGCAAATAGAAAAATGAGGTGCAAAGAATGTATTGAAATTGGAAAATAGTAGGTATTATGATACCTGCAAGGCATAGTGTTGTTACAGATTGTTTGCGGTGTTGGAAAACACACTGGCCCATTTTAGTTTGTTTGTTATGAAGAGTTTTATTTCCTTCAAGAATGTAAGGAAGTTCACCTTCAAATGTTTGAACAAATCTTTGCTACAGTCCAAATGTCATTTTGGTTTCTTTATCTGATTGGAACAAATAAACTACTCACATTATTTGTAGTGTTGGAAAACACACGATCTCTTCTCACTTGCACACAGTTTTACAACACTATATATGCATTGCTTGTTTCTTAACACCTAGGGTTTTCCACATGCATTCTTGCTAAAAAGAAACAATGTCTTCAAGAGCTTTTGTGATATAAACAGTCTGAATGTATTGAAAATCCCTTTCAAAATTTATAAGGACTTTTAATTTGGGAAAAAATTGCATTTAAATTACGCATGACTAAAATAAAAAGTGCACAAAATAATTGCAATTTGAAAAACACAATGTTGGGTTTCAGTTATTTCAGTGTTGTATTTTATCAAATAGTACATCTCTCATTTAAGGGGGACTCTATTAACCCTCAACACATAGTGTGATTTATAGTACGCATTTCATTCTATTTGGAAACAATTCACATTGGAAAACCATAGGTTTTAAGAAACAAGCAACCCAAATAGTGTTGTAAAACCCTTTGCAACACTATTGGATAGTACCCGTCAACTCAATTTAGTCAATTTTCTCCTCCAACTTGTCCATGTGCACTCAAACCTTTAGCTTTCAACGTGCAGACTAGAAAGAAATAGTATTTTCACCTTTCTTTTTCCAAACAAAAAAGGCCCATGTCATTCCCTTCCACTTTTCCTATGCCAAACAAAAGAAACTTCATGAAAAAGCTAAGGTGCCTACCTTTTTTATCTGGCATGAGGCGGGAAACTGACCTAATAGCGTTGTTAACTCCTACCTAATATTTCCTGGATGTTTGGTCCTGCCTATTGGTTTCGTCACTTTGATCCCCTATCTGGGGGGCCCCGCACCACAACGTTTTTTCATGTTATGTATGTTTCCATGTATGTTTTTATGTATGTTTTTAATTCATTTTTGTATGTACATAGGTGCTTTTTGTCTAGGAGTTAGCCGACTTATATGCTCCAAGAATGTAATGAAGTTCAGATTCAAATTTTTGAACAACTCTTTGCTACAGTCCAAATGTCATTTCACTTTCTTTATATGATTGAAACAAATAAATTTCTTGCATTATTTGTAGAGTTGGAAAACACACTATAACCTCTCAATTGCAGAGGGTTTTACAACACTATATGGGTTGCTTGTTTTTTAACACCTTTTATGGAGACAATGTGTTTTCTAATACTGCAAATAATGTGAGCACTTATTTGGTCAAATTAGATGAGGAAAATGAAAATTCCATTTTGATGCCATGTTACATACATAGGTGCTTTCTATTTACGAGTTAGATTTCTCTTGATTGGAAAAAATAAATTGCTCGCATTATTTGCATAGTTGGAAAACACACTGTGTCCTCTCAGTTGTAGAGGGTTTTTCAACACTATATATGGAGATAGTGTGTTTTCCAACTCTCCAAATAATGTGACCATTTATTTGGTCAAATTAGATGAGGAAAGTGAAATTCCATTATGATGTCATGTTACATACATGGGTGCTTTTTTGTCTAAAGTCAAATAGCCAGACAAAATGCACCTAACATTGCCATTTTCAAAATTCTTCATTTCTCCAGTTTGGTGGGTGGGAGGGATGCTTCGACGAGGAAAATGGAGTTGTAGGTGGCTGAACCATTAGAAACCCCTCAAGCACATTCCTCGCTACAGCACATAGGCATTTTCCACATTTTGTTTTTATCGTTTGCTGGCTAGGGAGGGATGTGCGGTTGAGGATGGAGACATTGTGTTTTCCAACACTACAAATAATGTGAGCTTTTATTTGGCTGAATCAAATGAGGAAAGTGAAATTCCATTTTGATATCATATTATATACATAGGTACTTTTTGTCTAAAGTGAAAAAGCTAGAAAAAATGCACCTAACATCGCCATTTTCTATAGTTTTGATTTTCCAATTTGGTGGGTGGGGAGGGACGCATGGGCGAGGAAAATGGAGTTGCAGGAAGTTGAACCACTACAAACCCCTCAAATGCATTTGTTGCCACAGTGCATCTCCATTTTCCACATTTTTATTTTGTACTTTGCTAGCTATGGAGGGACGCACAACCGAGGATGGAGACAGTGTGTTTTCTAACATTGCAAGTAATGTGAGCATTTATTTGCTCGAATCCGATGAGGAAGGTGAAATTCCATTTTCATATCAAGTTTCACACATTGGTGCTTTTTTTCTATGAGTTAGCTTTCTCCTTATTGGTACAAATAAATTTCTCGCATTATTTTCATAGTGGAAAACACACTCTCTCCTCTCAATTGTAGAGGGTTTTACAACACTATATGGGTTGTTTGTTTCTTAACACCTTATATGGAGACAGTGTGGGTATGTGCAGGATCATCATGGAAAAAACAAGCCCTTAAGTGGCAGAATATTCACAAAAATCAGAGTTAGGCAACTTCATGTAAAAATTTGAATAAGTTATCTATATTATTTCAAAAATATGTAAGAATAGAATATGTAGAAAATTGAATGTAGTTTCTAAACTACTAGGTTTTAAAAAAAAATCTATTTGGTGAAATTTGAAATTTCAATGGGGTAATACTTAAATTTCAAGGAAAAAATAGGAAGTAGGTGTCTGCTGACCACCCTAACCACAATAAAATTATAATATTTTTTAATAATATTTTAGATATAAGTAGAGGACTCATGTCCTGATGTGATGCATATTTTTTTATAATTTTTTTCCAAGTAAATAATTAATTATGATTTTTTTTATTAAATTTTTTTAAAAATATAAAAACTCATATGTCTAACCACCTTAACTTTGAAGGAGCACAAAGATCTATGCAAGTAAGAAACACCTGTTATGGGGAGATGCAAAGAGAAACAACATAGCAAAAAATGCTCAAAGATATGGAGCTCAATATTGCCAATGTATAAAAGGATTAATTTACAAAAGAAAAGATTACAACCTCATATAGGTAAAAAACCTAAAAAGGAAAAACCTAGGCTTGCACATTAATAATTAATAAAATAATTATTTATTATGCACCTAAAGTTAGCTTAAGTGTAAAAGAGATAAAAGAGAACTTAATTAATTAACCAAATATTGTTTAATTAATCAAGTAAATAACCGATTACTCTAACACCCCCCTTAAGCTAGACTTAGGGAGAAGCTAAAACCTAGAAGAAGATACTAAAAGCAAAGAAAAATGGGTCCCAGCAACAAGGCCAGATCAGGTACCCAAGTACAAGGAAATCTCTATGAAATGGAGAAAAAGGAGAAAACCCAGTGGGAAAAAACTCCTCTACAAAAAGAGATAGAAGAACATGTAGACAAAAGCATGAAGGAAGGAAGGCCTCATAAAGACCCCCCAAGGACAACTTCCTTCACCCCAAGCATAGAGCACAACTGAAGATAGTGCAGCAAGGCAAAAGGCTTCGTGAAGATGTCAGCAACCTGCTCGGTAATGGGAATATACTCAAAGATGAGAGAACCATCTAGAATCAACTGTTTGATGAAATGCATATGAAGCTCAATGTGCTTCATCCTCTGATGCTCCACCGGGTTGCGAGAAATGTGTATAGCACTCTGATTATCACACCAAATAATAGTGGGACTATCAGGAGGAAAACCAAAATCAGTCATCAACTGTTGAGGCCATAAAATCTCCTAACTAGTGAGCACAACAACTCGGTACTCAGCCTCTATAGATGATAATGCATGAGAAGTCTGCTTCTTGCAATACCATGTGATAGGACCAGAGCCAAGACAAAAAACAAAGCCAAAAGTAGACTTCCAATCATTAACATCACCAGCCTAATCTAAGTCAGTGTAGCCAACAATGTGAGGATCCCCGGATGTGTAGTGAATGCCATAAGAAAGGGTGCCCTAAATGTACCTCAAAATACATTTGGTAGCTTGCCAGTGACTCTCATGAGGATCATGGGAGAATTGAGAGACAAGGCCAACTGTAAAGGAAAGATTAGGATGACTGTGATTCAGGTACAAAAAACTACCAACCAACTGCCTGTAAAGTGTAGAATCTATAGAAGAAGTGGGGCAAGTAGTAGTCAAAACAACCCCTGACTAAAAAGGTGTGGGGGTAGGCTTGCAATCAACCATGCCAAAACACTGAAGCATATCAAGAGCATACTTCTTCTAGTGAATGGATATCCCATCAGGAGACTGAATCACCTGAAGACCAAGAAAATAGTGCAGAAGACCGAGATCTGTCATCTCAAAATGCTCCATCAAAGCTTGCTGAGCATGCTGAATCATAGAGAATGAGCTACCTGTGATGAGGAGATCATCAACATATAGCACAAGTATCAAGATCTCACCCTCAAGTTTCTGAATATAGACTATGGGATTAGAATGATAGTGTGTGAAACTAGTGGAGAGCGAAAAAGAGTCCATCTTCTCATACCAAGCTCGAGGGGCCTGTTTGAGACCATATAATGAATGCTAAAGTCTACAAACCAAAGAAGCATCCTGAAAAAATCCCCGAGGCTACTCCATATAGATCTCCTCCTATAGGTCACCATGCAAGAACACACTCTTCACATCCATCTGATAAATGGACCAGATCCTAGAAGCTACAAGTGATAGTACAAAGCTAATAGAATTCATCTTAGCGATAGGGGAAAATGTCTCGAAGTAATAAATACCCTCAACTTGCAAGAAACACTTTGCAACAAGATGTGCTTTGTACTTATCAATAGAACGATTAGTAGCATACTTGGTGTGATACAACCATCTGTACCGAACCATCTTTCTGCCCCTAGGAAGAGGACAAAGATCCCAAGTACTATTCCTCATCAAAGAAGAATACTCCTCCTCCATAGCACTATCCCACTCAGGGTGACCTATCTTTTTTGAAAACTTCTGAGGATCCTCTGAAAGAGCATGACTCAAAAGACTAGAACCTGCAGTATGAGAATGGGTGCGACGAGTGTCTGAAGGATCACCTATTATAGATCCTGCTACCTCAATAGTAAAGCGAGCCCATTTGGGCATCTGAGGTGGAGAAAGTGGAGGTGGAGATAGGGTATCCACTGTGGGAAGGCGCTCATCAAATTAGACATCCCGTCAAAATAGGACCTCTTTGGAATCAGGATCAAACAACCTGTACACCTTAACATCCTCACAGTAGCCGATAAAAATGAGGGGTCGACTCTTCTGCTCCATGGCTCTCCTGTGAGCATCAGGAATAAATGCCCATGCCTCACTACCAAATACTCAAAATGATGAAACATTAGGCTTGTCATGAGACCAAGCCTCCTCAGGATTCATATGTCGAATCGCCTTGTGAGGCATCTGATTCTGAATATAATTGGCACAATTAACTGTCTCATCCCAAAGGGATGGATCCTTGGACCTAGACTGAATCATACAATTCTCCATCTCCCTTAAAGTCTTGTTCTTTCTCTCAGTGACACCATTCTATTGAGGGGTGTAGGGAACAGTAAAGTGATGCTACAAACCATGCTCAGTGAAAAAATCTCTAAAATCTTGATTCACATACTCCCCCCCATTATCTGTACATATCCATCGAATAGAAAGGCCAGACTGCTTCTCTACAAATGTCTTGAAGATGTGAAAGGAATGAAAGACATCAGAATTGTACTTAAGAAAGTACACCCATGTGCATCTGGAGAAGTCATCAATGAATGTGAGTACATACTTGGCCCCAAAAAAAGTAGTGGGAAATGACATGAGGTCACTATGAATCAAATCCAAGGGTGCCAAATTACGAGTGGCTCATCCCTTTAGAAAGGGATCCTTGTGATGCTTGCCAAGCACAAAACCATGACAAACACTGTCTGTGTAGGAAATATATGGAAGACCAAGAACAAGTTCCTGTGTACTCATCTACTGAAGATATCTGTAATTGACATGGCCCAAATGCTCATGCCAAAGCTTACTCACTGAATCTACATGTGCAATAAGAGATGAACTTGTACTCTCAGAAGACTCAAATCCATCAAATCTATAAAGACAAGATGCAGTATCAACATACCCAGTAGCCACAACCAAATCAGAGTCATGGAGGTCCCAAATAACCACATGATGTGGTGAGAACTCAACTATCTTACTAGAGCCAGAATGGAAAATCTGATAAATGGATAGGAGGTTCGTTGAGATGTCAGGAACAACCAAAACATCCTATAGATTACCCCCATCCAAAGAGACAGAACCAGAACCCAAGAATGAAAGCTGTGTAGAGTCACCCACTACAATCTGTGAAGTACCACAAGAGGCAAGAGAAGTGACCAACTGCTGAGTGTGAGTCATATGGTGAGAAGCACCATAATCTAAAATCCAAGTGGACCCATAGGTCGATTCTTGAGTAGTGATAGCATGACCTTTCACTGTGGAAGGAGAAGATGACCGAGGTGAGGAGATGTGATGCTACTACAAGGCTTCCTCTAAAGCCTCTAATCATTTCCAACACCTGGAAACTGGATGTCCTTCCTTGCCACAAAAGCTGCAAGTGTCACCTGATTTCTTCTTAGTCTTGGAGGAAGACTCACCAGACTTCAAAGATTTCTTTTGTTTCGGATTAAGTGGTGGTTTGGAATGAGACTTAGGAGGTGGTTTAGAGGAATGCTCACTGCCTACAAAATCTTTCTTGGGCTTCAATTTCTACTTTTGTTTCTCCTTAGATGATTGATCAAGTAATGCTTTGTTTTTTGATCCTAAGAGCATATCAATACGAGAAAGGTGTGACTACTCACGAAACAAACACTCACAAAACACATCAAAGGTAGGCATGGTAAAATGAGTACCCAGGCCATCCATGGTGGAATAGAAGGGAGAAGCAAATATCTAAAATAGACCACAAAGCTTCGAAAGGATCAAGTAAATACAATCTGTGTCTAACTTATTCTTGCCACAACCCTATAAAATAACACGAATAGTTTTGAACTTGGTAAAAAAATCCTCAATAGTGGGAAATGATTTAGGTAATAGTGAAGTCAGCTCTGCCTCAATCTGTAATGGTTGAAACTCATTAATGGTCCCAAAAAGTGTCTCAAACTTCAACCAAATGGCTCGAGGAGTGAGCAAAGCATCAAGGTTAAATAGAAGAATGTCTAAAACGTGCAAGGATAACAAACCCATAGCTTCATCCATCTTGTTCCTATGCTGAAGAATCTTAAAAAGACATTGCAATTGAGGCTAAACCTCATCTAGACAAGACCATAACCCTCGTGACCTGAGAAGCAATGTCATGTGAGACTTCCAAGTGTGATAGTTGTGTGATGTGAGTAACTCAACTGAGGAGTCTGCCATGAAACCCTGCACTTGTACCTGTACCTACTGGTGTTTTTTATTATTATGTGATCTTTCATAATAGACAGAAGATGCAGAAGGTTTTGATTGTTTTGAGAGTTTTGGTGTTCTAGTTTTCTGATATAAATGACAGAAAGAAAGAAACCCCCCCCCCACAAAAGATAAACCCAAACCCTAGTAAAAACTAAGAAAGAGGAAGCAATGAATAAGCAAAAAAATTCCAAACAAATTCTCATGTACCTAAATAAAATTATGAGAAAAAAGATCACATATCTGAATAGAGCAGGCTGAGAGCTTTCCAACACCTATTCATTTTTGAAAAATGGAGTCCGTTTGCACCTTTTATGGCCCTGGAAGTGCAGAAAGAAGACCCCAATTTGACTAGAAAAAAATATAGTCAAACAGAAAATCTAGAAAAAATTACCCATACCATAACATCCAACATGAAATTAGCTTTCCAATGGTATCTCGTTTGAAAAAAACGGAGACCGTATGCCGATTGTAGACCTCATTTTGTGAAGTCTCCTGAAAAAGCACAATTTTGCCTCCTTTAAGCCCTGGGGGCTAAAAAAATAAGCCCCTGCTCTATTGAGCGACTAGGGGGCTAGCGACAGGTGGAGGGGCCGAAGCCCTTGGTCACCAATGTGACTGGTGTGCTAGGAGTGAGAACTAGCAGTGATCTCGGTGAGCTCGGCAGGCTGACAAGCTTGGCAAGCTGGGAGCTCGGTGAGTCAAGAGATCGACGGTGATGGCATCGGGCTAGGAGTGGATGGTGGTGGTTAGTGGAGGCTAGGGAAGTGGTATCAGAAAAGGCCAGGGCGGTGGCATCGGCCAAGAAACCTTGCAGTGGAAAACACAGGAGAAATGCAACGACAACGACGAAGAACCACCAACAGAGGGCACCAGCGAACCAACAAGGGCAGCCAGAAGCATGGCAAGGGTGGTGGCCATGAGAAACTGAAGAACCAGTAGTGGTAATGATAGGGTGGTGGCCAAGCAGGGGCTCAAAATGGTAGGTGGTGAACGGTGGCAGCAAAAAAAGGCACCGGGAAAAAAAATGGCAAACAGAGCCCGAACATGGATGGCATCGGAGGTGGACGAAGGTTGGCAGTGTACTGCCGCCTGCAATACCTGCAGGGCCCATGATACCTTGCATACCATGGTTGGAACTCCAATAAAAACTTACAGTACCTGTAGGGTCTGCGTACTGTGGGTGCAAACCCAAAATAATTTTTTTTGTTTCAAATTTTTTGAAAGAACTCTTTAAAATTCACCTAGTTTTTTTTAAAGAACCCCAGCCCTAGCTTCTAATGCAAAATTCTCAAAACAAGAACAGGAAGCTTTAGACCTCAAGCTCTGATACCATGAAGGAGCACAAAAATCTCTGCAAGCAAGAAACACCTATTACAGGAAGATGCAAAGAGAAACAACACATCAAAAAATGCTCAAAGATATGGACCTCACTATTGCTAATGTGTAAAAGGATTAATTTACAAAAGAAAAGATTACAACCTCATATAGGTAAAAAACCTAAAAAGGAAAACCCTAGGCTTGCACATTAATAATTAATTATTATGCACCTATAGTTAGCTTAAGTGTAAAAGAGATAAAAGGGAACTTAATTAAATAACCAAATATTATTTAATTAATCAAGTAAATAACCAATTACTCTAACAAATTGGTCAAAACTTCATAATTTTTTATTTATTTTTAATCCTATAGTATACAAAGCATAGAATGTGATGCATGTTTTGGATTCAAAATATGTGATACCGTTTGAAAGATATAGACATTTTTCAATCAGACTATCAATTAGGACTTTAGTCATAATTCAAATAGAAAATGAATAATAATTATTTATTAAATTCAAAGTAAAATATAATTTATATTGGTGGAAAGCTGAGAATCTCCTTTACAAATCCTTTTCATTTCATCAATTTTGGGTAAAGAAAAGGTCGTTAGCCACATGGGCCATCATATTAGTTACATATTGCCACTTTTTGGCCCATCATGATTCTGCACATATCCGCATGTTTTCGAACACTGCAAATAATGTGAGTATTTATTTGGTCGAATTAGATGAGGAAAATGAAATGCCATTTTTATTTCATGTTACATACATAGGTGATTTTTGTTTATGAGTTAGTTTTCTCCTTATTGGAACAAATAAATTGCTCTTATTATTTCCACAGTTGGAAAACACACTGTCTCCTCTCAGTTGCAGATGGTTTTACAACATTATATGGGTTGATTGTTTCTTAACACCTTATATCGAGACATTATGTTTTCCGACACTGCAAATAATGTGAGCATTTATTTGGTTGAATCAGAAGAGGGAAATGAAATGCCATTTTGATATCATGTTACATACATAGGTTCTTTTTGTTTACAAGTTAGCTTTCTCCTGATTGGAGCAAATAAATTTTTCGCATTATTTGTGTAGTTGGAAAACACTCTATCCCCTCTCAGTTTTAGAGGGTTTTACAACACTATATGGGTTCCTTGTTTCTTAACACATTATATGGAGATAGTGTGTTTCCCAACACTATAAATAATTCGAGCATTTATTTGGTCAAATGAGATGTGGAAAATGAAATGCCATTTTTATCTCATGTTACATACATAGGTTCCTTTTGTTTACACATTAGCTTTCTCCTGATTGGAGCAAATGAATTGATCACATTACTTGCACAGTTGGAAAACATACTATCTCCTCTCAATTGCAAAGGGTTTTACAACACTATATGGGTTCCTTGTTTCTTAACACCTTATATGGAGATAGTGTGTTTTCCAACTATGCAAATAATGTGAGAATTTTTTTGGTCGAATTAGATGAGGAAAATGAATTGCCATTTTTATCTCATGTTACATACATAGGTGCTTTTAGTTTACGGGTTTCTTTCTCTTGATTGGAACAAATGTATTGCTCACATTATTTCCACAATTGGAAAACACACTATCTCCTCTTAGTTGTAGAGGGTTTTACAACATTGTATGGGTTGCTTTTTTTTTAACACCTTATATGGAGATAGTGCCTTTTCCAACTGTGCAGATAATGTAAGCATTTATTTTGTCAAATCAGAAGAGGAAAATGAAATTCCATTTTGATCTCATGTTACATACATAGGTACTTTTTGTTTACAAGTTAGCTTTATCCTTATTGGAACAAATGAATTGCTCGCATTATTTTCACAGTTGGAAAAAACATTGTCTCCTCTCAGTTGGAGAGGGTTTTACAACTCTATATGGGTTTCTAGTTTCTTAACACCTTATATGGAGACAATGTGTTTTCCAACACTGCAAATAATGTGAGCATTTATTTCATCAAATCAGTTGAGGAAAATGAAATGCCATTTTGATCTCATGTTACATACATAGGTTCTTTTTTTTATGAGTTAGCTTTCTCTTGACTGGAACAAATGAATTGCTCCAGTAGAATGAACGTTCATTGCTTCACAGTTCCAACAAAATGGAAAAATTCCAGATATGATTGTTGATATATATTACTAGAGTTAGTGATAGGTTAAATTGGAAATTAAATTCCCAATATATAATTTAATATGTTTGTTTATTGTCTTTGCAAGCTAGTATTTTGCACTCACCGGAACATATAAATTGTATATTGGTGAAATTTGGAATAAAAAAAATCCTTGTAGCTCCAAATTTATTTAATTTTCCAATTTAATCTATTGCTAACACTTGTATTTCTTCCAGGTGGTTGATATAGGCAAGGAAAGAAAAATGAACAAAACAAGGGCAGGTGGATTGAGAAGGATGTTTCAGGAGATGTGAATCTTCTGTAGTAAATATAGGTCATTCTGGTTGTCATAGCTTGAATCACAAGTGTAGTGGACATTTAAATTTCCAAAATTTATTATGCATTTAGAAGTTTCAATTTTTTTGAAATTCTTAAATTTTGGGTATTTCAATTTGTAGATGGTGAAATCTGCATTTTGCTAAAAAAAAAAACAACACACATTAGCATGGTTAGTTTAAAACAAAGAAAATAACAATATCCATATGAAATGGTACATCAATGCTTTCAAATGCAAACAAATGATAAAAGCAAGCTAAATAAACACATGAAAAATATGAAGTAAGTCATCTCATATTGGATTGGTGCTTCTTTGGAAAGAAGCCCTTTCCCAACCCTTGCTAAGATAAGCTAAATGATATAATGCCAATGATGATGATGGAGTAAGATTGGGAAAAATCAATTCTTAAGGAGAATGACTTTGTATAGGATTGTGGAGTGGACAAAATCAATTCTCACTTGAAGAGAGTGACTTTGCATAAGCTTTGTGGATCAAATTGTGGAGGATTTGCTAAAGAATGATGACTCTATTTAAAGATTTTCAAATGCTAAGAGTGCCAAACATGGAGGATGTGGGACTAAATGTAGACCAATGAAATAAGGCCACTTGTAAAGTTGTGATAGGCTATAGGATGTGCAAGATTTGGGAAATGTGCCCATGAGAGGGAGTTTCAAATTCAAATTTTGGCAATAAATTTTGAGATGGGGATAAGAAAATGAGAAATAAATGCAATGTTGGAGGGACAAGTCAACTTGTCATATTTTTCAAACTTGAGGGAATATTCCCCATAAATGCCATGTTGAGTGAAAATGATGATTTTAATAAATCAGTAAATTGATTTATTTGTGCAAGTGGCATAATCTAGAGAATGCAAGTGGTTAGGATTAGCATTAGATTAGATTTAATTAGGATTAATTAGCTAGGATGATGATTAGGATGATTTGACCATTTTGGCTTGATTTAGGGATTTAAATCAAATCAAAGGGAGATGAATGATGATTTGAGATTTAATTAAATAAATGATTGGTTTATTTGATCAAAGAGGGAATGATAGGCTTAAATCGGATAAAGTTAATTTATTCAATTTAAGTGAATGACATTAGGAGATTGAATTAAATGAACCTGATTTATCCTGATGAATGGACGAGTGTGAATTTGATCGAATGATGAATGGACCTAATGCATGATGCTAATTTTGAATGTCTACATTTTTCCCCTCTTTGAAGCAATGTACTTGTTGCGTTGGTTCAAAGAATAAACTTTCTGTGATCAAAATTCAAAAAAAAATTGATTTTTTTCGTTTGCCCTAGTGGAATGAAGTACGCTGGTACATTGTTGCCCCTCGAGAGATCGAGCACAAAGATTCGATTTGAGGGTTGATCTCATGATAAAGAGGTTCAAAATGGATGGTTATGATGATGATGCAAATGAGATGATTTTAATATGCTTAGAATAACAAATCTATATTATCCTTGTTATCAATAGTTTAGCACCCTGCTGAATGCAGTATTCAGCAAACTACTGAAACATGGAAACCTCTTTCAGATGTGGGTGATCTACGTGAAATAGGAATCTCCAGAGTGAGCTGGTTCTCCGAATGATGAATTCTATTCTAAAACAGCTTCTGAGGAAAGGGATGAAGAATAACTGAACATAAAAACCTACTTCTAAAAGATGATTCACCAAACTTAAGAATTTAGACCTAACCACTCATAACAACTCTATTGCAGTAATCCTCACAATCTCATTGGCACATATCCCATCAGTGATTTGCATGAAGATCTAGAAAACAAATACAAAATGCAACCTAAAACATGTAATTCTGAAACATGAACTATAACAACAAGACATAAAAGGATTCCAATTTGAAAACATAAGTATATCAAATTTTCATTACAAAATTTGAGACAGAAAATAAGAAAGAGAAATCTATTGCTCTATTAAAATTGGAAGAGTTTCAATCTGTCCAAACTGAGTATTAAAAGGTTTACAAGCTCCCCAAAATGAGTAAGGGCAAGAAACTCTGATTTGAATTGTTGTCTATGGAGAGTTGAAAGACTAAATCTATCAAAAGAACTCTCAAGGAAACCCTAATCTAAGCTCAGAAAAAGCTCAAGGAAAAAAAGCTTCAAACAAACTCAAAAAACTGCTTAAAAGCAGAAAAAAGCACAATGCTTTTATGATGAAACTATCAAGCCTCTAAAAATAGGCTAAATCTGCCTTAAAAGCACAAAAACACCTTATCTCTCCAAGACAAGTCTGATATACAACCAAGAAGAAAAATCAGTCAAAGATCTACTAAAAATAGCAAGAACACATAAAGCAATTTATAGAATATTGCTTTCATGCTTCTACTTTACAAGATGCAGACTTTTACAATTAGCCTTATTTTTGCAACTCAAAGATTGGAAATATTTTGCAAAAAGAAAGAATCACCCTTATTTCTCCATTACAATAATTGATTTTTCTCACAAAAAATCATAAAAACATACTACATAATGTGATACTCTTATCAACTCCATAATTGATTTCTCCAAAATCAATAAAAAATAAAAACCCAAAAAAAATTGACCCTAAGCATAAGGCATTCATTAACCTCCCTTAACTGCTTCTCACTTAAACAATACCCTAAGACATAAACCCATACTCCTAAGGCAAAACAAAAAGTCTTAAACACTTAAGACATCACCCTAGCATAGAATTTCGGCCTTACATAATCATTAATTTAGACTTAGGTTTAAATAAATCATAAGGAAGACATTATGGGTTCAGCCACCATTTGATATTCAACTTGTGCATTTTGAATGAACATTCTGGAACTTCATAAGGGTCGAATTAGGGCTTTGATCAAAACAGGGTCAAACCCTAATTATCATCATTTCACACCCATGACTTGAGAAGAAGGAAACTCTGTTTGCATGAACAACACCGCTATGATGGTATTGGATTCGAGCCCGTGTGCTTCAGTAATATTTCCCTACTCTTCAGTTGACCAAGAATTCTAGTGGATAAGTCTAACTTTGAAGTATGATAGTCATTCTACTTCATTATTTTGAATATCAAAAACCCTAAGGGCACGACCTGTGTGGGTTTGTTTTCTAATTCTATTTTTTCTTGACTCCTTCATGCCATCATGAGTTCGAGCTCGACTTCTATAGTCCACTTCATGAAAGCTTGAATTGTATTCTTATTCTCCTTCATTGTGCAGAGGTAAGCTTTGTGTTCTTATACTTTATGGCTTCGTATTCTGCTCATTTTGGCCTAAAATCCATGGCTAACACACTCTAATGTCATCACCTCTCTACTTGTCTATGTTCACATCTATCATTGTAGCACTCTATTCTTCTATGAGAGCTCGATCATTACTTGAGAACTCGAACCCCTGCATTTGGAAGCCGTTTGCAACTTTAGCCGTGGCTAGAAAGCTCCATCTTAAACTGAACCGGTAACTCTCTTTGCTCTGTAGAAACCCTATGAAGCTCTCTTTATTTCATGAACTTTTGGGCATGTTTAGGCCGTGCCAAAAGAGCACTATAAGAAACAATCTCTTGAATTTCGGGCTTGACCCAGAACAAAAAACTTACTATTATGTATATTTGCTAATATTTCTGCACATGGGTATTTCTATAGCTATCCTCTTTTGCATTTTCAAGCTGAACTAAAGATGGGTACTCGGAATTTTTAAAAGAAATTGAATTTTCTATATTTTATGCTAAACTGGAAATGGGTCTTTTTGAATTATTGAAGGAAAATGCATTTGCTTCTCTTCTGAACTTGATCCAGCACAAAAATCTTCATATTTGTAGTCGTACTAGTTTTCCCTGCTATCTCTTTTGTGGCTATTATGAAAATAATATGAGAACTGAATTCCTTCTACTTTGAGGCTCGAATCAATACAAATATTTGCATATTTTGTATTTAAACTGCTGTTTAAAATAAAACTCATATGGGTATTGTAGATTATCATGTTTTTTTTCCCTCTGAAGCTTTACCATCAGTTTGAGAGCTTGTTTCTTTTCGAAAACTCATGCTTTCACTCCTGTCACCAAGGCATACTACTTCGAGGAGACCTCTTGTAGAGAGCCTGTGTCTTGCTAAAACTCTTCATGTTTCCTAGTCGCCAAGACAATGTGCTTTCGGGGAGACCTCTTGTAGATAAAAAGGCTATACTAAAAATCTTTCTTATTTCTCTTTCTGCACTTTTGAAACATAATTCACATGTGGGTATTTAAAATTAGAAATTGTAAATTCATCCATGGATATAAACTCTACCCAGAACCGGAATCTTATCCTGAACTTCTGAAACAAAATACTATCATGGGTTTGGAGATTTTCAAAACAAAAGCAATAATCTTAATTTCTGACAAAACTCGACCTTCCATACTTGCTTGAAATGGTGCTAAAACTGCATATTTGCTTGCGTTTCCTCCAAGATTTTGGCTCAGAAAACCAGTGATATTTTGCATCTACTTCTTAAACAAAGGATGCCTTGGATATTTGTCTTTATTTTAACCTCCCTACATTCTGTGTGTGTCAAAAGAAAGCAACTCATTACATCACTGTTGCTTGTTTAAATATGCATTTAGAAGTATACAAGAACATGATGAAGGATCAAGAATCTGTGTGCTTGTTTATATTCATTGGTCCATATTACTAGGTATTCCATTTTGACATTTCTGTAGATCTCTATGACAGTTATAACACCTGAGCTCAAATCACAGAACTGTCATCAACATAGAGTTGTAGACTATCCTTAAATTAAAATCCAATACTCATTCTGAGAGTACTCTCCAAGTACTAGGAATCTGAAAGATCTGTCTTGAATGCACATTCTAGAACATCATATACATATGAAGCTTGAAATTGAAAATTCCATTATGGTCTCCTACTGCATTCTATGCTCATCTTGTAGATATGGCGGAAACTTTACCTCACTATTCTATCAAGACCTTGACTTGGTAATCTTAAAATGATCACAATCCTACACATTTGTTGTATCTAATTCATGGATTGACCTATTATAAGTGATGTCTTTCTTGACACTTGTATCTCACTAAAAACAAAATGAAAGTATATCACATTTGATTGTTGTCTTCTACTAATCATAGATACACGAACCCATCTGAGGCACCATCCCAACCAGAATGTATTCACTGTCTTTGTTGTAGTTCTTAATAGCTAGTACTAAACTCTAACATAGCAGCTTTCATTTTCTACATTTGAATTCTGTAGAGGCTTTGCCTTTTTGCTCTTGGACTACGACATTGTATCAGTAACACCTCCTTTACTCACTGGTTCATATCTAACTGGTAACTCAGAATCATTTAATAATCAAATGAACTATCTGTGTCTGTTCTTATGAGAAACATGGTAGTCTTCATGCATTTTTATATTTCACTGCACAAACTATTCCCAGAAACTATTCTCTTTGATGATGAAAATTAGAACAAAACATTAAGGCATATGTATGCCTGTTCACTATCCAAAAGAGAAATAATGAATTGAAGCTCACATGACATATGATTATAATCAGCATAGAAAATGAAGTAATTTAGCAATTTATGATGCAAATGTACTCTTTTAAATTCCTTAAGTGAACTAAACTCAATGTTCACCTGTAGCCTTCAAAAAGAAATTCTTATCGTTATGAATGCCCAGTTTGTTTCGTTACTTGATGGATAACTCTTTTTTACTCTTTCAGTTGTATTTCATTTTGTTTGATGTATATGATGAAATATCTTTCAAAATCAGCCCATTTAATGCATAGGGAAACATGCCAGACTCACCTTGTGGGAGCCCATTTTACTCCACATGCTTGGTCTTCGAGTAATGTTTAGCTTCATGAATTTACCTATACCTGCACAAGGAGACAAATAGTGTTAGCATAAAAATAGAACATGTTGATTATGATGTTGATACTTCTCCTTCAGCTCACTTCTTTCATACTGCATTTGATTGATTGTTTCAATGCATTGCTAATAGTATGATGTACTATTGTCGATGCATCATATAGGTTACATCATAGTAGGAGCCACTGACACCCCTCTTTTCCTCTTACAGGTCGATGAAGCTCGAGACGAGGAGGTGCACCATTCAACATCAAGTGTCGATAATCAGGAAATGATGACTATGTTGCCACTTATGTGTTTTTCCTTTTGCATCTTCAGTAGTGCAACGTGTTATTAGAAATGTGTTGTCATAGTCATAGTTACATCCACAACTTGTGTGGATCTTTGATTTTAATTCTGCTTTTCATTTGAAAAGAAAATGCATTTTATGCAATGTTGTAATACTATTCTGATTGTGAAATCAAATGAAGCCTTGTAAAAATATGATTTCTTTTTGAAATGAATAAAAGCATCTGAAATGCTATTTTGCACATGTACTCAATACTGTCTTTCTTTTAAATCTACAACTTCTGAATGGCACTCTACAACTCTACCTCTACCTCACTAAAATGCATAACTGATATTCAATGCATAATGATAATGATGGGAAACCACATTCGAACATGACACTGCAATTCTACTTAATGTTAAATAACAGTCAGCCAGCACCTCCATTTGATCTGGGGTGAAAATAATGTAACATTTTGGCAATTTCCGCTATATGCTTGCTTGCTAAGCATAGATCAGTGGCCTTTAAAACAATTCATTGGGCACGGAGTCAAATCTGCCCCTTCTTGTGAACTCAGAAAACATGAACAAGAACACTCCAAACAGCAGCAAGAAAACAAAAAAAAACTGAAAGCGAACTAATAGGCCCTGATGGCCAACAAAACAATGCGCAACAGTGCTTAGAGAAAGCAAACTACTGAAATGAAATGTGCGAAATGCACTTATTTGCAAACTACTCTACCTAACAGTAAGATAACTTATCTCAAAGGTAGTGTTTGAGGTGGATCCCATTCACTAGGATAGACAACACCTCACTAGTCATCTTGGAAAGTTGGAATGCATTGTGTTCCTTGGATTTCATAATCACATAAGGCCCATCCCATATTGCATCAAACTTGGAATGTCGTCCAGGTCTACTTTTAAATTCATTCCACTTGAAGACTAGATCTCCAACAATGAAATCATGAGGCTTCGCTCTCTTGTCAAAAGTATTCTTCATTTGCACTTGATGTACTTCTAGCTGTCTCACAACTTCTTTTCTGGTTTCCTCAAGCTCAACCAATGGTGGAAACCTCACTTCAAGAGGTTCTTCATTCAACAACTCCAGCTCTTTAACATAACTCAATGTTGGTAATTCAATTAAAATAGAAACTTAGCCTTTCTGCCATAAGTCAAAAGAAAAGGTGAACAACCAGTGGCTCTTTTAGGAGTTATTCCGTTAGCCCAAAGGGCTTGCTTTAGTTTTTCATGCCACTTTCTCTAGTTATCTTCAACAATCTTCTTGATTATCTGAATCAGATTCTTATTTGTGGATTATGCTTGGCCATTACCTTGTGGATAATAATTTGATGAAGTGTTCAGATAGATGTTATTTCTGATAGACCAATATGAAATCTTTAATCCAATGAATGCTAAATCGTTATCTGAAATGATTGAATCTGGGACACGAAATCTCAAGATGAGATCTTAATAAAAATTAAGCACTGAAGTCTCGTTTGCTTCCTTTAAAGCAACAACTTTGGTCCACTTTGTAAAATAATCGATGGCAATAAGAATCCACTTATGATCTACACTCAAAGGCAGGTTTATAAGGCCGATGAAATCCAAGCCTCATCTAGCAAAGGGCTTTTCTACCCGAATCAGGTGTAGGGGCAGTGGTGCAAGCCTCTATTTACCAGCAAATAATGGACATTTTTCACATTTTCTAACCCATGCAATAGCATCTTTAAATAGATCTGGCCAATAATAACCAGCTCTCATAATTTTTAGAGCTATTGTTCTTGCAGAAAAGTGACCTCCAGAAGGTCCGTCATGAAACTCTGTGAGCAGCTTGTCAACTTGATCAGGTTGAATGCAACATAATAAAACAACTTGGAAATCTCTTCTATAAAGAATGCCATCAATGACTGCATAAGGAATGGCTTGTAATCTATAGTATCTTCTTTTTGCTAGTTTGTAGATAATGTATCATCTGCTACAACCATGTAGCAAGAAGTGCTTGAATAGCACCTAAGACATCATTATTTAATATCATTTATGTATTTGCAGCCTCTTTTCAACTGCTATTTTCACTTCTAACAAATTTCTCGCACAAAAATTTTCCTCTAATGAGCTTGGTTACTTTTATATCGACATCGAACTCCATTGCTTTAGTGATCCAACCAGCATGCTTATCATTAATATCTTTATTAAGCAAGAAATCTTTAACCATTGAATGAGCTATTAATAAATGAACCTTGCTATTGGACAACATGTGTCTAAATTTCTTCAAGCTTCTTACAACAACAAAAACATGTTTCTCCACAAAAGAGTACTTTACGTCATAATCGTGCAAAACTGGGATAAAAAACACAACAGGTTGTTCTAAGCCTTCCTCATTTTGCTGGCATAACATGGCTGAAACTGTATCCACTCCTCCAAAAGTATACGGGATGAAATATTTGTCAAATTTTGGATTAATGAGAGTAAGAGTGGCTATGAGGGCCTCTTTTATTTGGTCAAAGCTCCTCTTGCCTTCCTTGGTCCAACTAAATGGCATGTTGTTCTTCAGCATATAAGTGAGAGGTTGCAACAAAGTTGCGATATTTGGTAGAAACCTCCTTATAAAATTTATTCTCCCAAGAAAACTTTGCAAGCCTTTTTTATGGGCTGGCAATGGCAATTTGAGGATTGCAGAAACTCTTTCAGGATCAATTGAACTCTCTGCATCTCTGAAAAATTTGTTCTAAGTGAACACTTCTTTAGATTGAGAGATACTCTGAACTCTGTGCATCTCTGAAAATTTTTTTCTAAGTGATCCAAGTGTTCATTAACATTTCTGAAAAAAATAGTAATATCATCTAAATATACCAGAACAAACTTGTTCATAAGGCCGTAAAAGGCCATGTCCATAACATGCTAGAAAGTTGCTCCAGCATTTGATAAGCTAAAAGGCATTTTTTTGTAGGCCATTGTGCCCCACTTGGTTGTGAATGTTGTCTTTAACTGATCCTCCTTTTTAACTAGAATCTGGTTATAACCTGAGTAGCCATCTAACAAGGAAAATCTGTCAAAACCAGAAACTACCTGTAAAATTTTCTCCATAGAAGGGAGTGGATAATGGTCTTTCAAAGACACTCTATTCAAATCCCAAAAATTAACACAAAGTCTGATTTCTCCACTATTCTTCATGGCTGGTACTAAATTCGACACCTAAGAGGTGTGCTTGATATGAAAATTCATACCGATTTCAACTAGCTTGTTCAGTTCAACTTTCATGGGGTGTTCCAACTTAGGATTAAGTGGTCTTTGCTTCTACCTTACTGGTTTTGCACCAGGTTCAAACTCGATAGTATGCTGAGCTAGTTCAGGGTTAAAGCCTCTTAAATCTTTGTATTCCCAAGTAAAAACATCACTAAATTTTTGACATAACAAAATGAAAGCTTGTTCCTCTTGACTGCAAACCTTACATAGCTTGAGAAGCTTGCCCTTGAAAATTTCAATAGCTAAATAATGTTCTTTAACTGTTAAGCTGCATTTGTCCTTTCGAACTTGATCATCTGAATTAAAGACAAATTCTAATGTCACCAAACCTTTCAGCAACTTATTGGTCTTTAATTGTACGATCTAGTCTTCATATTGCTAGTGCCACTTTTGTTGATTTCCATCTGTGAACTCAACTTCAGCAATGAGAAAGTTCACGATTTGCTCAACGCTATCAAAAACCTGTCAGCTCATGTTATTATTAGGTACAAAAGGTCTGACCACTATCTTCACATGCTGACGTGCTTCTATTTTATGAATCTCTTTGGGAATGTCAAACTGGGCTCCTATGGTAGTGAGCCTGTCAGCATGCTTATTTTGATTCCGAGGAATCAACATGTTAAAAGCATTAAAATATTCTATTAAATCCCATACATGATGCTTGTATTTCTTAGGTAAATCATTTTTTGCAACATTTAAATTTCTCGCTTGATTCACAATCAGCTCTGAATCACCATAAACTTGCAAAAATTTAATACCTCACTTGCGGGCCCACTCAAGGCCATGTACCAATGCTTCATACTCAGCTATATTATTTGAACAGCTGAAAGCAAATTTGCAGGCTGAATAATACTTATCTCCTTCAGGTGATATCAGCATAGCTCCACATCCGGCACCAACACTGCTCCTCGAACCATCAAAATAAAGTTTCCACAACTCACTATCTTTTCCTGTAGATGGTCCATCCTCTTTGCAAAGATTAGGCATGTCGCAATCAGACTCGTGAATCATATAAACTCCTAGACCTACCTCATCTGTGTTCTGAGATGGATCAAGCTCGTGATCTTCGGCTGCCCATTATCGAGACTAATGTAGTCTCCCTGGGTGCCACAGTCTGAGGTCATGGTTTGCTCCTCCATTGCAGAGGTGGCATAGAGATTAGCATTTATAGGGCTTGGAGAGTATTCTTCAATATGGCCTTTGGCGAGAGGCTTGGCCTTAATGATCACTTTCGTACCATACCTTGTTCTAAAAAATAGATGAGACTAATGGGAAGATAGAAACCCACCCAACCTAGCTGTAAAATCCCATGATAAACAAATGGTGAAGTGCGGCGGTAAGTCAATAACATGAATATCTTGGTGAATAGCGAAACTCGGGGATGCATGCAAGGTAAGAGCTAAATTTCCTATTATGCCAGCAGTCTTAATAGCCGACCCATCTAATTGCACTATTCCTTTCTAAGGGTTAGGCTCATAAACAGGACCTAATTTGTTGGCCAAAATTTTAGGCATGATTGAACTACTAGCACCAGAGACGACCATATAATTATGCACAATTTTATCACCTATGATTAGACTTAAGTAAAACAGAGGGGGTTTTACCTCTTTTGCCTCCTGCCCACTTTTCTCCTCCAAGTCATTAGCGAACACAACCTTCGCAACTCCTTGATTAGTGTTGTTAGAAATAGACAATTTAGCTAATGCATCATGTAGTATGTTTTTCTATCCTGGAAGCTGCAGAGCTTCTAATATAGACATATTGATAGTAGCTTTCTTAAGATGCTCAATAATATTGAAGGATGAAACATTTACCTTCTGCTGGTTTTTGTAACAACAGCTTCATTCTGCTTCTGTGCAAGTTGAGAATGCATTTTTGACAACTCCTTATTAGGTATTTCCTGCCCTTTTTGCAAAATCTGCATTTTGGGCTAAGTGGCAACGTTAACTTTTGATGAAACAGGCCGAGTACTAATTATAGGCTACTGTTGTGCACTTCTAGCTTGCTTTCCTAGATCCATAACTCATTTTTTAGACCTGGTATTAGCCAAAATAGGAGAATCTTGATGGTCTTGGCCATTCACGCGATAGAATTCAGAACTCTACCAGTTCGGCAAGGTAACTTCTAAATTATCTTGATGTTCTTGATTTTGATCTGCAACATGTTCTGAAGCAGCATATGTATTTTGCACCATTAAAACTTGATTCCTCACTCTATTGGTGCAAGCCGATTGGTTGTGGGGTTGATTGCATGGTAGCACTTGTCACAAACTTGAGCAAAATTGTTCTATGGCTCAAGCTCTTTTGACGTGTTGGCTGTGTTCAGATTATATGGTTGGAATGGATGAGGGTTAAAATTCCTTCTTTGGGCTTGATAATCACCTTGGAAAGCAAGCCTATTTTGCTAGTTTTAATGATATGGGGCTTGATAAGGCTTAGGTTCTTGGCCAATGTGCTTCTTCGTAGTCATAAGGTTGTTCCCAACGGCCTTTATTATATTGTTTAGCTCCTACATTTTAGGATTTGAGATTGAGGTAGTGACTTCTTGGACTGCACTACGATATCCTATTGCTGGAACTGGCAAGACAACAGCCAAGGGGAGTACAGCAGCAGGAATAGGTGGCTGTATTTCTGGACACAAGGGAATGGGGGGTCTAGGAGCTATGTCTCCAGCTTGAATAAGGCAATTTTCAGCATTAATAGTGTATTCAATGGAAAATTAGATAATTAGCTTATTAGATAATAAACATAAAAAATTCAAAGAGGCTATCAAGAACAATGGAAAATCAAAACAAAGAACGATTATACCTTCCCTTCCTTCCATGGTTCACCTTCATAGCACCTTCTAGTTTGTAGCAAGTCAATGAGGCCCTCAGATTTCGAATTGTGCAACCTGTAATAATGCCAAAGCCCTATGCAAATGTTGAAGGATTTGATAAAATTATGCCTATGCCTATGACAATATCATAAATGACAATAATGACTGCCAATAGTAAAATGACTATAATGCCTATATTAAAAATGATCGGGTCCCTAAATTATGAGCAAAATTGTCTTTTATAGAAAACACAATTTTGAGTGGATGGATGAGATTAAATTCTAAGACAGACCTAGGATGAGAGGTCCAGATTAAATCTGAGAATCCCTAATTAGGGTTACAGAAAATTCATTAATCGAATGGTCAAAATAATATCTCAGATAATTGGATCGACGGTGGAGAATAAATGAGATAAATTAATTAGAAAACAAAGATTTTCAAAAATCAAGAAGATAAAGATTGCCTGATTTGCAAGATTCAAAAAATCAAGAAGATAAGATTTGAACTAAAGATCAGATTTGGAAAATCAAGAATCTGCCCGATTACTTAATTTTTAGAAGATTAGTTACCAATTGAATTAAATTAATTCAAATTATGGATTTTATGAGATAATAAATAATCTTTTTCAGATTATTTACCAAAATGGACTGACAGTTAAGATTGTGATGACATTTTAAATAATTGATTTATTTAAAATGAGAGGAATATTAAATTGGTAATTAAATAATTAAATTTAATTATTTAATTTAGAAGATAAGATTAATTAATTAAATAAATTAATCAATTCATTTAATTAAGACAGTGACATATTAAATAAATAAATAAAAACTTATTCATTTAACAATCAGGAAGAAATATATGACAAAGGGGAATTAAATAAATTAAAATTTATTTAATTAAAGAAAGACTTAGACAATTAAAGGCGTATTTAATAAATAAATAAAATTTATTTATTTAATAATCATGAAGAATAAAAGGACATGAACTAATTAAACAATTATGAATTATTTAATTAATAGTCGAATGTGGACCAAGGACATAATTAAATGTCATAATTATGCTAGGACAAAAGTGGTAAAAATGAAGCTTGTAGGCCTAGGTCATTTAGGTGTTACATTTTGCCCCTCTTTGTCATAATGTAGCATGTCGCTGTGACAAAGAAAATAAGTCAAAAATATGCCCTAGTGAAGGTACGGAGTATCATTGCCCCCTTGGGAAATTTTTTAAATTTTGGGCTGGCGACAAAAAAATTTGTAAAGGGTCCCAATAAATCAATTTGATGCCTAGAAAAACAATGGCGTAGTCAGTTTTGGATTCGGACATGGTTAGGAGAGCCCACGAGGAAGTCAAAGTTGGTCAAATGAGCTTGTAGTAGTAACCTTGTTTGAGAAATGTCATTTTGACTTTATAAATAGGTTGACAAAGGGGTAAAAGTCAATCCATTTCCACTATTTACCTTGCAAATTTCAAGAGCCCAGAGCGAAAATGAGCGCAGCAAGGATGGTGATTCCAGTGATAGAGCACTGCAATGAGATCGTCCGGACCTTCAGACGGCCAGAGGGCTTGGGGCCAGTGGTACGTACCTTTCTCCCTCTTTGTAATTTTTTTGTTTTGCATGTCAATTTTAAGTTTCTAGGATAGATAACAGCTGTGCTGTGACGCAACTACGTTCGTGTAAGCCACATTCGACGTTGTGTTTGACACATTTGATGCATCGCGATGCAAGTACAAAAACAAATTTGGGTAAAGTGGTGGTTTGCACCACATTTGACAAATACTACGACGCATGCGACTTATCGAGTCGCATTTGACTACTAGAATGCCGCAATCACGAAGTTGTAGTGCATTCGCTATTCTGATCGATGCAATTGTGATGGTGCGACGCATTCACCTTGTTGTGACGTAGTTGTCAAATTTCACGACGCAAGCGTTGACATGTGACGCATCTTCTCTGTTGGACTGCATTTGATGTACGACACCAGATTAAGATTTATGGTGGCAGACACACAGGCCAGTGCCTTTGACGGATTTGGATGGGCCAGCGCTAGTAGATAGATGATCAATGATTCCTCGGGTGCCACAGGCTAGGCAAGGTGGTAGGGGGAGAGGCAGAGGCATAGACGGAGGCAGGGGTGGAGACAGAGGTAGAGGTGGAGATGATGGTGGAGATGGCAGGAGGTGATGATAGGTTGGGCAGAGACAGGTTCGGAGGGTGCAGCCATGAGTGGCTAGAGTAGCATTAGATGTTATCCCTGAGATTGGCGAGTAGGGAGAGAGAGAGGAGCAGCCCCGATAGGAGGGAGAGGGTGAGGAGAAGGTGGCAAAGGATGTGGTGGAGGATGTGGAGGTCAGGAGACAGGAGGAGGATGTGGAGGTGGAGGTCGAGAGGCTGGAGGAGGATGTGGGAGAGGAGAGGCATGAGGAGGTGGAGGTGGATGTTGGAGGACAGGAGGAGGAGGTGGAGTTTGGAGGACAGGAGGAGGAGGTGGGTGATGATGACGATGATGAGGATGATGCTATGGATGAGGCCAAGAGACTCCTCAGATGGCGGATGGTGGAGGGAGAGGAGGATATACCATCCTCCTTAGGATTGCCCCAGGGTGTCGCAATCACGAAGTTGTAGTGCATTCACTGTTCTGATCGATGCAATTGTGATGGTGTGACGCATTCACCTTGTTGTGACGCAGTTGTCAAATTTCGTGATGCAAGCATTGACATGCGACGCATCTGCTTTGTTGGACTGCATTTGATGTACGAAACGATGCAGTTGACTTTTTGAGACGCAATTGTTTAACTGTGACACATTTTCCTATCACTTGTCTAGAGTTTGTTTTGATGTTTGCATAACCTTAGATGTATTTTGATAATATTAACCAATTTGCTCAAAGTGTGCTGATGACTTGCTCGACATTTTGCAAAGGTAGCTTGCCCTGATTTATACCCGCAAGACCAGACCGACGATGTTTTGGTTTGTTGACCAGTTGAACCCATGAGAGAGATGACGATTGATGTGATTAGGATTATTCTATGTTGCTTTCATGCCTACTATTCGGGTGAATAGGGGACTACTGACGGTGCTGTGTGAGCAGTGGCATTCAAAGACCTGCTCCTTCCACCTGCCAACAGGTGAGGCCACCATTACTTTAGAGGATATCTATCGTATTTTGCGAGTGCCAATTTTGTGCGAGCAGATCATCTATGACCCTCGACATGGCGAGCAGACCTTCCATGCCTACTATTGAGATTAGGGTGCTGAACTAGGCATCCAGGGTTATGAGATTAGGTGGGAGTTCCTGGCAGAGCATTATGGTCACTTTGATGCATTCCTTGCAACTTTGATTGTAGGTATTTTGGTTCCCGACTGGCGGGGACATGGATTCCCTATTGGTTGGGGAGACGTCCTGGTGGGCATGAGGTGAGACAGGATCGTTTATGCTTGGGGTCCTTGTGTGCTGGGGACACTCTACCATCAGCTGCACAATGTTTCCTATAGGAGAGGAGAGAGCATCTCATGTGGGACCACACTGATGATGATCTGGGCTTGGGAGCATATTGCCATATTTCATCCTCCCATTGAGAGACCACAGTTGGATGAAGGGATGCCCTATGCTTATTACTATACTGGTGCATTACAACAGACTCATATGGGTGAGACAGGTTGGTGGCAGCATAGGATTGATACCATGGTGACATTCATCTGGAGACTGTACAGAGACTGTGAGCCATGAGATGATGAGGACAAGCACCTTATTTTTTGCAGACAATATAGGTACCTGATTGGCAGGACAGTGCAGACATCGCTGATCATTGAGATGTATTTACCATAGCGTGTTTTGAGGTAGTTCAGAGAGTAGCAGGGTGTACCTAAGAGGACAGTCGAGTATGCCAGATTTTCCTAAGAGTATGCGTGGGGGCCAGCCATCCTAGTGGCATTTGCAGCGCAGTAGATTGACAAGCTAGTAGACCAGGCTTGGCATTGGAGCGGAGGAGCAACCAATCCTGGGACGAAACTAGATTAAGATTTATGGTGGAAGACACACAGGCCAGTGCCTTTGACAGATCTGGATGGGCCAACGCTAGTAGATAGATGATCAATGATTCCTCGGGTGCCATAGGCCAGGCGAGGTGGCTAGGGGAGAGGCAGAGGCATAGACGAAGGCAGGGGTGGAGACATAGGTAGAGGTGGAGATGATGGTGGAGATGGCAGGAGGTGACGATAGGTTGGGCAGAGATAGGTTCGGAGGGTGCAGCCATGAGTGGCTAGAGTAGCATTAGATGTTATCCCTTAGATTGGCAAGGAGCGAGAGAGAGAGGAGCAGCCCCGATAGGAGGGAGAGGGTGAGGAGAAGGTGGAAAAGGATGTGGTGGAGGATGTGGAGGTGGAGGTAGAGAGGTTGGAGGAGGATGTGGCAGAGGAGAGGCATGAGGAGGTGGAGGTGGATGTTGGAGGATAGGAGGAGGAGGTGGAGTTTGGAGGATAGGAGGAGGAGGTGGGTGATGATGATGATGATGAGGATGATGCTATGGATGAGGCCAAGAGACTCCTCAGATGGCGAATGGTGGAGGGAGAGGAGGATATACCATCCTCCTTAGGATTGCCCCAGGATGCCATGACAGATCAGAGGGTGGTGGATCTACAACAGAGATTGGATGATAGCATGGCACAGGTCGGGTCATTACAGTCAGTGTTGCAGTTAGCATGGCTAGAGCGGGATCAGGTAGTGATCTATCAGTAGGATGCAGCTCAGTGGTGCACACATTTTGTAGCATTATGCATAGGTCCTATAGGAGACATGGCTCGCTAGCTAGCTAGGGTGACCACTAGATTGGGGCAGTACTGGACCCTGTATGAGTAGGCAGTGCCACCAGAGCGACAGGATCCTACTTTGTCTAGGTCACAGTCAATGACAAGCAGTGGCCACAAATTAGGCACTGCTAGTAGCAAAAGGAGCCATACTAGTGTTGGAGGGTCTACCTCGACATGTCGCACTTCAGGGCACAGGTCACATCATTCACATCGACACACCCCAAGTCACCATTCGGGTCACAGTCATGGGTCGACTGGTTCAGTGCAGAGGTCAATATAGGTACAACCGCTAGTGGTTGATCCCTCTACTTCTCAAAGTCCGGCTATAGTGACATCACAGATGTTTGTTACTGTTGAGATGACACCTTCCTTCTTAGTTCCAGTGGTAGCACCGACAGAGGTCACTATAAGTCCACCTATCGTTTCAGTGGCAGTGACAAAGCTTCAGCTGCCACATTCTTCGCCTCGAGGGGATGATGAGAGTCAACCCTAGGGGCATTTTGTTATTATGACACACTATGTATATTATTGAGTCTGTGAGCTCCATTTTTGGGATATCCCATGACTTTATCCTGTGACATTGTACATTTTTGAGATGATACTATATGATGATGTAGTTTTGATGTGGCCTACATGTGTTATGTGATGTTCTTTGATTTAATGTATTATGATATGTATGATGTATGATGTTGATTTATGATGCCATGTATGTCCTATGATGCTTATTTGTGATTTTGATGTCATGATGATGCAATGCTTATTTATATGAGATGATGATTATAATGATGTGCATAAAATAAAAGATGCAATGTTGATGATTATGCTAATGCAATTTTTGTGCTTATGTAAATGCTATGGATGATGTATGTATGGACCTGATGCAATGTTTATATGATCATGTATGCACTTATCTTTTTGAATGTCACAGGATATCCTCGTGAGATGGATGGGAGAAGACGACGAGGCTGATGAGATAAGATGAGCAGACCGAAGAAGAGGAGATGACCAGACCAATGAAAATGCATGTTAATTCCTAGACCAAATCCTTCAAACCTTTACCATAGTACATTAGTATTTATTGCTCTTAATCATCATTGGACAGACTATTGTAATTGCCAAGAAACACCATGATATGAAAGGTCAACATGTGCAAGATCGTACCATTACATAAGACAACCAATCATAGACAAGGATGATCATGACTCATACTAAGAGCGTGATTGCCCCGGTCTTTTTGTCATAATCAACCACAAGCAGAGAAAGACAGGACAAATCATGAAACATCGTTGCGTCTCTAAATCCTGTTTCCAAGACATCCTTGAGAAACTAGCGGCATGATTGTCAAAATACCAAAAATAGAGCCCTTACCATGATATGTCGTTGTTTTTCTAAATCCCAAAATTAGGACCTCGCTGAGAAACTAGTAGCCATGCGTGTCAATTGTCATGATACATTGCTGCTTCTCTAAATCCTACTTAGTGGGATCTCACTGAAAAACTAATATCATGATAAAAAATAAAAGACAATTGTCAAGAGTTTGCCAAGTGCATATGGATATCCATTTTTTTCATGTCAAGATGTCGGGTTCAATGATGACGAGATGTCCAAGTGCTAAAGATTTGATGATGCTCATATGATAAATGTCCAGATTTTCCAAATTCGGGAAGGACACATCCTGAATAAAATTAATGCCAAAAGAATTGATTTCCAAATGTCATGTGATAGTGATGATGACAATGCCTAGGAAGGACACATCCTGAGGCATACACAACATAGTTGGTTCCTCAGAAGGACACATCTGAAAAATATTGATGTCGAGAGAAGTGATCCTTAGATGTCGAGAGGATCCCTGAAAATGCCGAATGACAGTGATGATGTCCAGGAAGGACACATCCTAAGGCATGAATGAAAAAGGTTATCTTCTAGAAGGACACATCTGAAGATTAACCTAAAGTTGACAGTTTGATAGGTTATGATGATTTGACCTACTTTGACTAAGTTTGACTTATGTTGGACTATATGTCAATTTTGTCATGATGATATGATTGGCCAGCTGATGAAATTATCATGCTGAAGAAATGAATGTTCTACTTTGTTTCAGGAGTTTTCCCATCTGGAAAATGATTCACTTTGTCTTGAATATATTATGATGTGTGTGCTAGTGTAGTGTCATGAACCCTAGTGGACTGACCTAGTGTGGCCTCAGGGGCTTATCGACAGATGGCCTTGCCTACGTCATACACTTAGAGACCTCATAGTTCGACACAACCAATGACTTTGTCCAAAGGAAAGAAGTTTGAATCATGATTTTATTCTGACAAACCTAAATCGACTAACCTAATGTCTCGAGGACTCAAATATGAGTCTTGCCTATGTAGCAAATGCACAGAGACAACGTAGTTCAGATAAATGACAAAGACTGATTGATATGACTGACTTTGACAAGAGATGACAATGTGTTTGTGTTCTTCGAGTAGTCTGGTGTTTTTCTTGTGGTTTTCTTCAGGACGTTTTATAATTTTTAGGTCTTTCTTTAGGACATTTTATGATGTTTTTGGTCTTTTTCAGGATTTTTTATGATGTTTTTGGTCTTTTTGAGGACTTTTTGCGATGTTTTTTGGTCTTTTTTCAGGACTTTTTGTGATGTTTTTGGTCTTTTTTAGGAATTTTTGCCAATTTCCAAGATCATGTGTGACATCCACTATAGTTTCATGATAAATTTTTTCCCCCAATCAGGTCCAAGACTTAGCCATTTGTAAGGAACATGGACGAGATGTTGTTGGTTTACTATCTGGACAGTCATTAGGACTTGATGTCAATCGTTTATCCACTATGATAGGTAAGGTATGATGTGGTGGCGATTTGCGTAATAATGGTGGAAATACCTTTCATCCTAAGCCAAGACAGATAAAGTGACAGTAGATGGCAGAGCAATGATTGACTACACATGGCACCTGTTTTCCAGGTTTTCACCATGGTACTTGTCCAAAGCACCTGCTTGCTAGGTTTTCACTATTGAACGAACAATTTTTCTCTTTACTATTTTCTTGAAGTTTTTATTTTTTGGTGTCACTAAGACACCTGTTTGCCAAGTTTTCATCAAGGAAACAATTTTTTTATCATTTTTCAATTTTTTTTGTATTTTTTGGTTTTCAACTCAATCCTCTGATGCTATGCATAGAACCTGCGGAGATGTAAACTATTGATGGGCTTTGTCAGTTGTTCTCCATCTAGTGTGGCCAGCTGATAAGCTCCAGAACTGAAAGAAGATACGATAATGTAGGGACCTAGCCAGTTTCGTTCAGATTTTTCCAGCTTTTCTCTGTCAGCTTGATTCTTGGGATTTTGCATGAGAACTAGGTCGCCAATGTCAACATTTTTTACCATAACCTTCTTATTGTAGCTGTGAAAAAGACGGTTCTGATATGCTTGGAGATGGTTTAGTGAATTTTTCCTTCTTTCTTCTAGCATTTCTAGCTCGTGTAAGCGTGACTATTGATACTCATCTTCATTGGTTAGATCCTTCAGGGACACTCGTAATGAAAGAATTTTGACCTCAATGGGTAAGATGGCCTCAGTGCCAAAGAATAGGGCAAAAGGAGTGGCTCCTGTAGGCGTACAGATGCTAGTTCGGTAAGCCCACAGAGCAGAGTTGAGTTGTATGTGCCAGTCATGACTAGTGTCATTAATAGTCTTTTTGAGAATTTTGACAATAGTTTTATTGGATGCCTCAGCTTGGCCATTTCCTTGTGGGTAGTATGGAGATGAAAAATGGTGTTGAATGTGAAATCGATCAAATAACTCCCGAACGTCTTGGTTTTTAAACAGACGTCCATTGTTAGTGATAATGGACTGCGGAAGGCCATATTGGCAAATGATGTAGTTAAGGATGAACTTCGATATTTGTTTGTTGGTAATATATGCCAATGCGATGGCTTCAATCCACTTCGTAAAATACTCAGTGGTAGTGATAATGAATTTGTGGCCGTTGCAGGAGGTTGGATGAATTTTACCCATGAGGTTGAGTCCCCATTGAGCGAAGGGCCAAGGAGAAGTGATTAGTCGAAGTTCTTGTGCTGGAGCATGGATCAAGTTGTTGTGAATCTAGCATTTATGACAAGTCCTCACATATTCAATTGCATCCTTTTCAGTTGTAGGCCAATAATACCCAAGTCTTGTTACTTTCTTAGCTAGAGTAGGACCACTCGAATGAGATCCGCATATACCATCGTGCACTTCACGTAAGGTCGTATGCGCTTCATCAGTGTCAAGACATCTAAGGAGGGTATTGTCAAAACTATGGTGGTATAGTGTGTCACTGATGATGGCATACATTGCAAATTTTTGGATGGACTTCCTTTGGTTATTGGACAGATTCAGTGGAAGGGTTTGGGATTTTAGGTAGTCGTAAATGTCCTGATACTAGGGAGAGTTGGGACTAGCAAGTTCTTAAACCTTTTCTGATTCTAGGATATCATATGCTAGGATTAAAATTTGTTCTATTAAGAACTCAAATTGTGACACATTTTGAGGGATGTCCAAGAGAGAACCAATGGTAGCCATTGCATCAGCTGGGCCTTAATCTGTGTCCTATGGATTTTTTCAAAAGTAATCAATTGGAAGTATGTTAGGAAACTATCCACCATCCTCTTGTAGGGAAGTGAATTCTCATCCTTTGTTTCATAGTCATCATTCACTTGGTTGATAATGAGCTGGGAATCCCCAAATATAAGCAACATTTGAATTTTCCATTTAATTGCCATTTTGAGACCTGTGACTAGTGCTTCATATTCGACAATGTTATTTGTACAAGGGAAAGCGATCTGGAATGCCTTAGGGATTGAATCCCCCTGTGGTGTGATAAACAAGATTCTAGCGCCTGAGCCATGACTAGTATGAGACCCATCAAAGTAGAGCTTCCATGGTACTACTGGTTCTGCATGAAAAATGGACTCATCAGGAAAATCAGTTACCAGTGGATGAGTTACTTGAATCGGTGCATCTGCCATTTGATCTGCTATTACCTATCCTTTTATTTCCTTACGCGCGATATATTGTATGTCATACTCACTTAGTATCATGACCCATTTTGCTAACCGGCCTGTTAACGCCGCTCGACTTAAGAGATACTTCAGTGGATCAATCTTGGTGACTAGCTATGTCTAGTGACTGAGCATATAGTGTCTTAGTTTTTGAGATACAAAAACAATAGCAAGGAATGCACGTTCAATGTGTGTATAATTCAACTCATACCCTATTATTGTGCGGCTGATGTAATAGATGGCTTGTTGTTTTCCTTCATGATCATTTTGTGCCAGTAATGCCCCTAGTACTGAACTAGTAGTTGAGATGTAGAGTAGCAATGGCTTTCCATGAATTGGAGGCATGAGGATTGGTGTTGACAGTAGGTAATCTTTGATTTGCTGAAAATATTCTTGACATTTGTTTTTCCATACAAAGGGAATACCCTTGCACAATAGATACTGGAATGGGTGACACTTATCTGCCAACTAGGCTATGAAACACCAAATAGATTATACTCTACCTTGTAAAGTTCTGAGTTCACTGATTCCTCTGGGTGGAGGCATGTCTATGATGGCTTTAACCTTTGTTGGATCAACCTCTATACCTCTTCGGGAAACTATGTATCCCAGGAGTTTTCTTGATGTGACCTTGAAAACACACTTCTTAGGATTTAGCCAGACCTTGTACTCTTCAAGTCTCTTGAAAATTGTGTCAAGTACCTTCAGATGATCTTTCCTAGTTTTTGATTTGGCCAATAGGTCATCTACATAATTTTCCATTATTTTGTGCATCATGTCATGGAAGATTGTGGTCCTAGCCCTTTGGTATGTGGTGCCTACATTTTTGAGATCAAATGGCATGAGATTCCAACAATATGTACCCTATGGGAAAGTAAATGCTATTTTGTGTTGATCTTCAAGAGCAATGTGAATCTGATTATAGCCGGAGAAACCATCCATGAAGGATAGCATCTCATATCCCATGGTTAGGTCAACTATGATGTCAATGTTTGGCAAAGGAAAGTCATCCTTCAGGCATGCTTTATTTGATGCATAATGTTAATGATGTGAAACCGCATTCGAACATGACACTGCAATTCTACTTAATGTTAAATAACAGTCAGCCAACTCCTCCATTTGAGCTAAGGCAAAAAATATGTAACATTTTTGTGATTTTTGCTATATGCTTGCCTGCTAAGCATAGATCAGTGGCCTTTAAAACAATTCATTGGGCATGGAGTCAAATCTGCCCCTTCTTGTGAACTACGAAAACATGAACAACAACACTCCAAATAGCAACAAGAAAATGAAAAAAAATTGAAAGCAAACTAATAGGCCGTGATGGCCAACAAAACAATGTGCAGCAGCGCTTAGAGAAAGCAAACTACTAAAATGAAATGTGTGAAACACACTTATTTACAAACTACTCTACCTAACAGTGAGATAACTTATCTCAAAAGCAGTGTTTGAGGTGGATCCCATTCACTGGGATAGACAGCACCTCACCAGTCATCTTGGAAAGTTGGAATGCGTTGTGTTCCTTGCATTCCATAATCATATAAGGCCCATTCCATATTGCATCGAACTTGGAATGTCATCCAGGTCTACTTTTAAATTCATTCCACTTGAAGACTAGAACTCCAACAATGAAATCACGAGGCTTCGCCCTCTTGTCAAAAATATTCTTCATTCACACTTGATGTACTTCTAGCTATCTCAGAGCTTCTTTTCTTGTTTCTTCAAGATCAACTAGCTGTGCAAAAATCACTTCAAGAGGTTGTTCATTCAACAACTCTATTTCTTTAACATAACTCAATGTTGGTAATTCAATTGAAATAGGCAACTTAGCCTCTCTTCCATAAGTCAAAACAAAAGGTGAACAACTAGTGGCGCTTTTAGGAGTTATTCTGTTAGCCCAAAGGGCTAGCTTTAGCTTATCATGCCATGTTCTCTGGTTATCTTCAACAGTCTTCATGATTATCTGAATCAGATTCTTATTTGTGGATTCTGCTTGGCCATTACCTTGCAAATAATAATTTGATGAAGTGTTCAAATAGATGTTATTTTTAACAGACCAATCTAAAATCTTTAATCCGATGAAAGCTAAACCATTATCTGAAATGATTGAATCTGGGACACCAAATCTCGAGATGAGATCTTGATAAAAATAAAGCACTGAAGTCTCGTTTGCTTCCTTTAAAGCAACAGCTTCGGTCCACTTTGTAAAATCATCTGTGGTAGTAAGAATCCACTTATGACCTACACTCAAAGGTGGGTTTATAGGGCCAATGAAATCCAAGCCCCATTTAGCAAAGGGTTGTTCTACCCGAATCGGGTGCTAGGGTAATGGTGCAAGCCTTTGTTTACCAACAAATAATGCACAATTTTCACATTTTCTGACCCATGTAATAGCATCTTTAAATAGATCTGGCTAATAATAACCAACTCTCATAATTTTTAGAGTTGTTCTTGTAGCAAAGTGACCTCCTGAAGGTCTGTCATGAAACTCTGTCAGCAACTTGTCAACTTGATCAGGCTGAATGCAACATAATAAAACACCTTAGAAATCTCTTCTATAAAGAACGCCATCAATGACTACATAAGGGATGGCTTGTAATCTATAGTATCTTCTTTTTGCTCTTTCCAAGCCTTCGGGGCATTCGCTAGTTTGCAGATAATGTATCATCTGTTGCAACCATGTAGCAAGAGGTGCTTGAACACCTAAGACATCATTATTTAATACCATTTCTGTATTTCCAGCCTCTTTTAAACTGTTGTTTTCACTTCCAGCAATTTTCTCGCACAAACCTTTGCCTCTAACGAGCTTGTTTACTTTTATATCAATATCAAACTCCATTACTTTAGTGATCCAACCAGCACGCTTATCATTAATATCTTTATTAAGAAGGAAATCTTTGACAATTGAATGAGCTATTAATAAATGAACCTTGCTATTAGACAACATGTGTCTAAATTTTTTCAAGCTTCTTACAATATCAAAAACATGTTTCTCCACAAAAGAGTACTTTACCTGATAATCATGCAAAACTTGGCTAAAAAATGCAACAGGTTGTTCTAAGCCTTCCTCGTTTTACTAGCATAACATGGCTGAAACTGTATCCACTCCTCTTAAAGCATACATGATGAAATCTTTGTCAAAGTTTGGATTAATGAGAGTAGGAGCAGCTACGAGCACCTCTTTGATCTGCTCAAAGCTCCTCTTGTCTTCCTTGGTCCAACTGAATGACATGTTCTTCTTCAGCATAGAAGTGAGAGGTTGCAACAAAGTTGTGATATTTGGTATAAACCTCCTCATGAAATTTATTCTCCCAAGAAAAATTTGCAAGCCTTTCTTATGGGCTAGCAATAGCAATTTGAGGATTGCAGAAACTCTTTTAGGATCAATTGAAATACCTTGCTTTGAGACAATGTGCCCCAACAACTTTCCCTCATGTACTAAAAATATACACTTCTTTGGATTGAGAGATACTCCAAACTCTCTACATCTCTGAAAATTTTGTTCTAAGTGATCCAAGTGTTCATTAACATTTCTAGAAAAAATAGTAATATCATCTAAATATACTAGAACAAACTTGTTCATAAGGCTGTGAAAGGCCATATCCATAGCACGATGGAATTTTGCTCCAACATTTGATAAGCTGAAAGACATCTTTTTGTAGGCCATCGTGCCCCACTTGGTTGTGAATGTTGTATTAAACTAATCCTCTTGTTTAACCAGAATCTGGTTATAACCTGAGTAGCCATCTAACAAGGAAAATCTGTCAGAACCAGAAACTACCTGTAAAATTTGCTCCATAGAAAGGAGTGGGTAATGGTCTTTCAAAGATGCTCTATTTAGATCACAAAAATCAACACAAAGTCTGATTCCTCCACTCTTCTTCCTGACTGGTACTAAACTCGACACCCAAGAGGTGTGCTTGATAGGAAAAATGATACCACTTTCAACTAGCTTGTTTAGTTCATATTTCATGAGGTGTTCCAACTTAGGATTAAGTGGTCTTTGCTTCTGCCTTACTGGTTTTGCAACAGGTTCAAGCTCGATAGTATGCTGAGCTAGTTCGGGGTTAAAGCCTCTTAAATCTTTGTATTCCCAAGAAAAAACATCACTAAATTTTTGACGTAACAAATTGAAAGCTTGTTGTTCCTCTTGACTGCAAACCTTACCTAGCTTGAGAAGCTTGCCTTTGAAAATTTTAATACCTGAATAATGTTCTTTTTTAACAGTTTATCTGCATCTGTTCTTCCAAACATGATCATCTGAATTAAAGATAGATTCTAATGTCACCAAACCTTTCGGTAGCTTATTGGTTTTTAATTGTATGATCTGGTCTTCATATTGCTGTTGCCACTTTTGCTGATTTCCATCTGTGAACTCAGCTTCAGCAAGGAGAAAGTTCACGATTTGCTCATCACTATCAAAAAATTTCCATCTCATGTTATTGTCAGGTACAAAAGGTCTGACCACTATCTTCAGATACTGACATGCTTCTTTTTTATGAATCTCTTTGGGAATGTCAAACTGGGCTCCTATGGCAGCGAGCCTATCAGCATGCTTATTTTGATTATGAGGAATCGACATGATGTTAAAAGCATTAAAATCTTCCATTAAATCCCATACACGATGCTTGTATTTCTTAAGTAAATCATTTTTTGCAGCATTTAAATTTCTGACCTGATTTATAATTAGCTCTGAATCACCATAAACTTGCAAAAATTTATTACCTCGCTTGTGGGCCCACTCAAGGGCATGTACCAATGCTTCATACTCAGCTGTATTATTTGAATAGCTGAAAGAAAATCTGCAAGTTGAATAATACTTATCGAGCTTTCAAGTGATATCAGCATAGCTCCACCTCCGACACCAACACTGCTCCTCGAACCATCGAAATAAAGTCTCCACAACTCACTATCTTTTCCTATAGATGGTCCATCCTCTTTGCAAAGATTAGGCATGTCGCAATCAGACTCGCGAATCATATAAACTCCTAGACCTACCTCATCTGTGTTCTGGGATAGATCAAGCTCGTCATCTTCGACTACCCATTCATCGAGACTAATGTAGTCTCCCTGGGTGCCACAGTCTGAGGTCATGGTTTGCTCCTCCATTGCAGAGGTGGTGTAGAGATTAGCATTTATAGGGCTTGGGGAGTATGGTTCGATATGGTCTTTGGCAAGAGGCTTGGACTTAATGGTCACTTTTGTACCGTACCTTTTTCTAAAAAATAGATGAGACCAATTGAAAGACAGGAACCCACCCAACTTGGCTGTAAAATCCTATGATAAACAAATGGCGAAGTGCGGCGGTAAGTCAATAACATAAATATCTTGGTGAATAGTGAAACTTGGGGATGCATGCAAGGTAAGAGCTAAATTTCTTATTATTCCAGCAGTCTTAACAACAGACCTATCAAATTGCACTATGCCTATATGAGGGTTAGGCTCATAAACAAGACCTGATTTGTTAGCTAAACTTTTAGACATGACTGAACTACTGGCACTAGAGTCGACCATACAATTATGCACAATTTTATCACCTATGATTAGACTTAAGTAAAACGGAGGGGGTTTTACCTCTTTTGCCTTTTGCCTACTTTTCTCCTCCAAGTCATTAGCCAACACAACCTTCACAACTCCTTGATTGGTGTTGTTAGAAATAGACAATTCAGCTAATGCATCCTACAATAAGCTTTTCTATCCTGGAAGCTGCAGAGTCTCTAATATTGACATATTGATAGTATCTTTCTTAAGATGCTCAATGATATGGAAGGATGAAACATTTACCTTCTGTTGGTTTTTGTAACAACTTCATTCTACTTCTGCATAGGCTGAGAATGCATTTTTCATAGCTCCTTGTTAGGTATTTCTGGCCCCCTTTGCAAAATCTACATTTTAGGCTAAGTGGCAGCATTAACTTTTGATGAAACAGGCTGAGTACTAACTATAGGTTGTTGTTGTGCACTTCTAGCTTGTTGTCCTAGATCCATAGCTCATTTTTTAGACCTAGTATTAGCCAAAATAGGAGAATCTTGACGGTCTTGTCCATTCGTGCCACATAATTTAGAGCTTTGCCAGTTTGGCAAGGCGACTTCTAAATTATCTTGCTATTCTTGATTTTGATCTGCAACATGTTTCGAAGTAGCATATATATTCTCCACCATTAAAGCTTGATTCCTCACTCCGTTGGCGCAAGCTGATTGGTTGTGGGGTTGATTGCATGGGTAGCATTAGTCACAATCTTGAGTGACATTGTTCTGCAGCACAAGCTCTTTTGACGTGCTGGCTGTGTTTGGATTCTATGGCTGAAATGGTCGAAGGTGAAAATTCCTTCTTTGGGCTTGATAATCACCTTGGAAAGCGGGCCTATTTTGCTGGTTTTACTGATAGGGGGCTTGATAAGGCTTATGTTCTTGGCGAACATGCTTCTTAATAGTCACAAGTTCATTCCCGACAGTCTACATTTTGGGATTTGAGGCTGGGCAGTGACTTCTTGGACTATACTGGGTATGTGCAAGATCATGAGGGGCCAAAAAGTGGCAATATTATGGGTATTTGTAGGGTATGTGGCTGATGACTTTTTTTTAACCTAAAATTGATCAAATAAAAAGGGTTTTTAGAGGAGATTCTCAACTTTCCACTAATATAAATTATTCTTTAATTTGAATTTAATCAATAATTATTATTATTTTTCTATTAGAATTACGACTAAAGTCCTAATCGATAGGCTGATTCAAAAACATCTATAACTTTCAAATGGTATCACATTTTTTAAATCCAAAACATGTGTCGCATTCTATGCTTCACATAATATAGGATTAAAAAAAGAAAATATAAATTTCATGAAGTTTTGACCAAGTTAAGGTGGTCAGACATATGAGCTTTTATATTTTTTTAAAGTTGTAATAAAAAATTCATAATTAATTATTTACTTGGAAAAAAATTACAAAAAAATATGCATCACATCTGGACATGAGTCCTCTACTTATATATAAAATCTTATAAAAAAAATATATCATTTTATTATGGTTAGGGTGGTCGATAGACAACTACTTATTTTTTCCTTAAATTTAAATACTATTGCATTGAAATTTCAAATTTTCATCAAATAGATTTTATTTATTTTTAAATAAACCTAGTAGTTTAGAAACTAGATTTAATTTTCTATAGATTCTGTTCTTACATATTTTTGAAATAATATATATAACTTATTCAAATTTTTACGTCCAGTTGCTTAACATTGATTTTTCTAAATTTTTTGCCACTTAAGGGCCTGTTTTTTCCATGATGATCCTGCACATACCCTACTATGATATCCTATTACTAGAACTGGTGAGACAATAGCCAAGGGAGGTACAACAACAAGAATAGGCAGCTGTATTTCTAGAAACAAGGGCATGGGGGGTCTAGGAGCTATGTCTCCAGCTTGAATAAGGCAATTTTCAGCATTAATAGTAATGTTATAAGAATTTGGAAGTGTTAAACCACCCATAAACTAAGTCATGACAGCAATCTTACTATTCAAAGTCTTTAGATAAAACAAAAATGCATGTTCCAGTAAGGGTTTTACCACTGCTAGGATTCTATCCCAAGTCCTCTGAAATCTATAGTTGACATCCACCAAGTGTTCGTGTGATGCCCTTTGAATGGTACTCAACTATTCTAACAAAGATAAGTTGTCAGATTTATTTGCAAAGTGCTCATATAGACCACTACCTAGAGTGTCCCATGTTCTAATTGAATTTGCAGCGAGACCCCTGAGCCACTGTAGTGCTTTTCCCTTGAGTGACGCAGCTAGTAGCCTTAGAGCAATGTTCTCTTGAGTAATATTATATACTGAACATAACGTGGCTATGTCACGAATGTGTTCAACTAGTGTGGTGTAGTCTTCTCTGGTGAAATATGGTAGTCCTCGAAGTGCGGCAACCAAAATATCATCATGTTGGGCAATATCTAATGGAATTCCTCCATTAAACTATGTGAACAGATGCTGCCTCAGTGGTGCTACCATTGGTGGTACTTGCAAGATTGGTACTAGTACACTAGGTGATAGAAGTAGAGCATCAAAACTGGGAGGTGTCAACTTTGATCTTCTGGGGGCTTCAAAAAGTCTTCTTGTTGTCCTGCCTATCCTTCGTGAGGGGGATAACTCCTAATACTTGACGGTTTTTGAACATGATCTTGTTTGAATATTTCTCATGCGCGGGTTGTACTAGCATGCAAAAAATAGAATAAGAGTCGCCAGGTATATTGATAGCCTCTAGAAGGCTGAAAAAGATCTGTTGCATATACCAAACAACAAACTAAAAAATTAAAATTATTTGAAAGTTACTTTTAGATGTCCCACCAGGCGTGCCAAAAATTGTTATCAATAGTTTTGCACCCTGCTGAATGCAGTATTCAACAAACTACTGAAACATGGAAACCTCTTTCAAATGTGGGTGATCTACGTAAAAGAGGAATCTCCAGAGTGATTTGGTTCTCCAATTGATGAATTCTATTCTAAAATAGCTTCTGAGGAAAGGAATGAAGAATAACTGAACATAAAAACCTACCTCTAAAAAATGATTCACCAAACTTAAGAATTCAGACCTAACCACACATAATGACTTCTCTATTGCAGTAATCCTCACAATCTCATTGGCACATATCCCATCAGTGATTTGCATGAAGATCTAGAAAACAAATACAAAATGCAACCTAAAACATGTAACTCTGAGACATGAACTATAATAGTAAGACATAAAAGGATTCCAATTTGAAAGCACAAGTATATCAAATTGTCATTACAAAATTTGAGATAGAAAATAAGGAGAAATTTGTTGTTGTATTAAAACTAGAAGAGTGTCAATCTGTCCAAACTGAGTATCAAAAGGTTTACAAGCTCCCCAAAATGAGTAAGGGAAAGAAACTCTGATCTGAACTACTGACTATGGAGAGTTGAATGCTACGCCCTTAATATTAGTATTCTTTGATGATAGATTGATTTACAGCAAGACTTGGGAAGAACATTTGCAACATGTGGACCAAGCATTACAAATACTTGAAGATCATAAACTCTATGCTAATCCATCCAAGTGTGCTTTTGGTCTTACAGAGGTGGAGTATTTGGGACACATAGTTTCACATGAAGGAGTAAAGGTGGACCCTAACAAAATTAAGGCTATCATGGAATGGCCTATTCCAAAAACCATTAAGAAACTGAGAGGATTCTTGGGATTGATGGGTACTATAGAAGATTTGTGAAGAATTATGGTAGTATAGCAGACATCTCACCACTCTATTGAAGAAGGATTCTTTTCATTGGAACAAGTCTGCCAATACAACATTTGAGAGATTGAAGGAGGCTATGTGTACAACTCAAGATTTGCCACTCCTGACTTCACCAAGGAATTCATTGTGGAATGTGATGCTTCTGGAAATGGGATAGGAGCAGTGCTTATGCAAGAAGGTCGACCAATTGCTTTTGAGAGTCGTCAATTAAAAGGTAAGAATCTACTAAAACCTATTTATGAGAAGGAAATGCTAGCAATACTCCATGCAGTGAAACAATGGCGACCTTATCTATTGGGTAGATATTTCAAGGTTAAGACAGATCATGATAGCCTAAAATATTTTTTGGAACAATGACTATCTTCTGAAGAGCAACAAAAATGGGTCACTAAGATGTTAGGATATGAATTTGAGATTGTATATAAGAAAGGGAAAGAAATAATTGTCGCAGATGTACTGTCAAGGAAGGATGAGAAAGATGAAGCCTTATTGTGTGCCCTTTCAATATTACAAGAAAATTGGGTGGAGGAAGCCAAAGCAAAGTGGCAAAATGATGTTGCGACAAGTAATCTCATCGAGCAATTAAAAAGTGATCCTAGTAGTTCAGATAAGTTTTGTTGGAAGGGAGATACTCTTTGGTATAAAGAGCATTTGTATCTCTGCAAGAATTCCAACCTTAAAATCAAGATTCTCATAGAGTTGCATGAGTCTCCAGTGGGTGGTCATTAAAGATTTTTGAAGACATATCATCGAGTCAAGCAAGATTTCTTTTGGGAAGGGCTAAAGGGTGATGTTCAAAAATTTGTGGCTAAATGTTTGGTGTGTCAAAGGCATAAAGGGGAGACAATTAAGACATCGGGTCTCGTGCAACCCTTATCTATTCCTAGCCAGCGTTGGGAAGAGATATCCATGGAATTCATCACAGGGCTTTCCAAATCTAAAGGTCATAATGTTATCATGGTGGTGGTTGATCGGCTCACTAAATATGCACATTTCATTACATTAGCACATCCTTTTACAGCAAGTGTAGTGGCTAAAGCTTTTTTGGAGAATATACAAAAGCTAAATGGTACACCTAAAGTTATTGTTAGTGATCGTGATCCTATATTCACTAGTCACTTTTGGAAGGATTTATTCTCATGTTTGGGTACTCAATTGGCTCTTAGCTCTTCATACCACCCTCAATCAGATGGGAAAACAGAGGTTGTTAATAAATGTTTGGAAGGATATCTATGTTGTTTCACTTCAGAGAAACAGTCCCAGTGGGTAGATTAGCTACCACTTGCAGAATGGTGGTATAACAGTTCTTTTCATAGCTCATCAAAAATGTCTCCATTTTTGGCACTTTATGGATATCATCCTCCTTCCATCACATCATCAATTAAGGTGTCCCCAAGAGTTCAAGTAGTAGAAGACCACTTGCTTCATCAACAACAAGTACTTTCAGGACTTAAGGAGAATTTAGCCATGGCACAAAATCGAATGAAACAACAGGTAGACCAACATCATAGTGAAAGAAGTTTTGAAGTTGGGGATTGGGTCTTCTTGCGATTGCAGCCTTATAAGCAAATCTCACTAAAGCAGCAAAGAAAGAATAATAAGTTGTCACCAAAGTATTATGGTCCATACCAAATCATGCAAAAAATCGGTAGTGTTGCGTACAAGCTTGAGTTGCCACCTACAACAAAGATACATCTAGTTTTTCATGTTTCCTATTTAAAGAAGGTAATTGGGCATAATATTCCCACTCAAACAACACTTCCCGAGCTGGATGAAGAAGGGAGAATCATTTTGGAACCAGAGTGCATTCGTCAAACATGCACAAAGAAGCTGAGGAATAGAACTATCACTGAGTATCTCATCCAGTGGAAGAATTTACCAGTTGAAGATGCCACATGGGAAGATGAGTTCATTCAAAAGTTTCCAAACTTGATTAGCATTGAGGACAATGCTTCTTTGAAGAAGGGGGGCATGCTACGCCCTTAATATTATTGTACATCAGGTTATGAATAGTCAGCTTGTGGCTATCTTAACTCTCTATTAATTCATATTATCATTAGTATATTGTTATTTAGTTGTTTAGGTCAGCCTAAGTATTATATAGGTGTGTCTAAGTCAGCCTAGGTGTTATCCTTGGCATAAATAGGTATATATAGGAGGTTGTGAGTCTTATTTCATCATCAAGTGTGAAGTGTGTTCTCATTAGAGATATTTGGAGGTTGCCCCCTCAAAGTGGCTTCTTATTCTCAGTTATTATCAAGTATTTACAGCATATTCCATATCATATTCTTCTATTGTGCAAGTTATTTCATAACATTGAAAGACTAAATCTATTAAAATAACTCTCAAGGAAACCCTAATCCGAGCTCAGAAAAAGCTCAAGGAAAAAAGGCTTCAAACAAACTCAAAAAAATGCTTAAAAGAAAAAAAAAGTACAATGCTTTTATGATGAACCTGTCAAGCCTCTAAAAATAGGCTAAATCTGCCTTAAAAGCACAAAAACACCTTATCTCTCCAAGAAAAGTCTGAAATCCAACCAAGAAGAAAAATTAATCAAAGATCTACTAAAAATAGCAAGAAAACATAAAGCAATTTATAGAATATTGCTTTTATGCTTCTGCTTTACAAGATGCATATTTTTACAATTTGCCTTATTTTTGCAACTCAAAGATTGGAAATCTTTTGCAAAAAGAAAGAATCACCCTTATTTCTCCATTACAATAATTGATTTTTCTCAAAAAAATCATAAAAGCATACTACATAATGTCATATTCTTATCAACTCCATAATTGATTTCTCCAAAATCAATCAAAAATAAAAACCCTAAAAAAAATGACCCTAAGCATAAGGCATTCATTAACCTCCCTTAACTTCTTCTCACTTAAACAATACCCTAAGACATAAACCCATACTGCTAAGGCAAAACAAAAAGTATTAAACACTTAAGACACCGCCCTAGCATAGAATTTCAGCCTTACATAATCATTAATTTGACTTAGGTTTAAATAAATCATAAGGAAGAAATTATGGGTTTGGCCACCATTTGATATTCAAAATATAAATTTTGAACGAACATTATGGAACTTCATAAGGCTCGAATTAGGGCTTTGATCAAAATAGGGTCAAACCCTAATTATCATCATTTCAAACCCGTGACTTGAGAAGAAGGAAACTCTATCTACATGAACAATGCTGCTATGATGGTGTTGGATTCGAGCCTGTGTGCTTCAGTAATCTTTCCCTGCTCTTTAGTTGACCAAGAATTCCAGTGGGTAAGTTTGACTTTGAAGTATGATAGCTGTTCTACTTCATTATTTCGAATATCAAAAACCTGAAGGACATGGCCTATTTGAGTTTGTTTTCTGATTCTATTCTTTTTTGACTCCTTCATGCCATCATGAGTTCGAGCTCAACTTCTACAGTCCACTTCATGAAAGCTCGACTTGTATTCTTATTCTCCTTCATTGTGTAGAGGTAAGCTTTGTGTTCTTAGACTTTATGGCTTCGTATTCTGCTCATTTCAGCCTCAAAGCCATGGTTAACACACTCTAATGTCATCACCTCTCTGGTTTTCTATGTTCACATCTATCATTGTAGCACTCTATTCTTCTGTGAGAGCTCGATCATTACTTGAGAACTCAAACCCCTGCATTTGGAAGCCGTCTGCAACTTTAGCCGCGGCTGGAAAGCTCCATCTTAAACTGAACCGGTAACTCTCTTTGCTCTGTAGAAACCCTATGAAGCTCTCTTTATTTCATGAACTTCTGGCCATGTTCAGGTCATGCCAAAAGAGCACTATAAGAAACAATCTCTTGACTTTCGGGTTTGACCCAGAAAAAAAAAAAAACAAAAAAAAAACTTACTATTATGTCTATTTGCTAATATTTCTACACATGGGTATTTATGTAGCTATCCTCTTTTGCATTTTGAAGCTGAACTAAAGATGGGTACTCAGATTTTTTTACAAAAATTGCATTTTCTATATTTTATGCTAAACTGGAAATGGGTCTTTTGAAGTATTGAAGGAAAATGCATTTGCTTCTCTTCTGAACTTGATCCAGCACATAAATCTTCATATTTGTAGTTGTACTAGTTTTCCCTACTGTCTCTTTTGTGGCTATTATGAAAATCATATGTGAACTAAATTCCTTCTACTTTGAGGCTCAAATCAATACAGAGATTTGCATATTTTGTATTTAAACTACTATTTAAAATAAAAGTGATATGGGTATTGTAGATTATCATGTTTTATGTCCCTCTAAAGCTCGACCATCAGTTTGAGAGCTTATTTCTTGCTGAAAACACATGCTTTCACTCCTGTCGCCAACACATACTACTTTGAGGAGACCTCTTGTAGAGAGCCTGTGTCTTTCCAAAACTCTTCATGCTTCCTAGTCGCTAAGACAATGTGTTTTTGGGGAGACCTCTTGTAGATAAAAAGGATATACCGCAAATCTTTCTTATTGCTCTTTCTACACTTTTGAAACAAAATTCACATGTGGGTATTTAAAATTAGAAACTATAAATTCATCTATGGATATAAACTCTACCCAGAACCGAAATCTTATCCTGAACTTCTGAAACAAAATACTATCATGGGCTCAAAAATTTTCAAAACAAAAGCAATAATCTTAATTTCTGACAAAACTCGACCTCCCATACTTGCTTGAAATGGTGCTAAAACTGAATATTTGCTTCCGTTTCCTCCAGGATTTTGGCTCAGAAAACTAGTGATATTTTGCATCTACTTCTTAAACAAATGATGCCTTGGATATTCGTCTTTATTTTAACCTCCCTACATTCTGTGTGTCTCAAAAGAAAGCAACTCATTACATCACTATTGCTTGTTTAAATATGCATTTAGAAGTATACAAGAACATGATGAAAGATCAAGAATCTGTGTGCTTGTTTATATTCATTGGTCCATATTATTAGGTATTCCATTTTGAAATTTCTGTAGATCTCTATGACAGTTATAACACCTGAGCTCAAATCACAGAATTGTCATCAACATAGAGTTGTAGACTATCCTTAAATTAAAATCCAATACTCATTCTGAGAGTACTCTCCAAGTACTAGGAATCTGAAAGATCTATCTTGAATGCACATTCTGGAACATCATATACATATGTAGATTGAAATTGAAAATTCCATTATGGTCTCCTACTACATTCTGTGCTCATCTTGTAGATATGGCATAAACTTTACCTCACTATTCTATCAAGACCTTGACTGGGTAATCTTAAAATGATCACAATCCTACACATTTGTTGTATCTAATTCATGGCTTGATCTATTACAAGTGATGTCTTTCTTGACACTTGTATCTCACTAAAAACAAAATGAAAGTATATCACATTTGACTATTGTCTTCTACTAATCATAGATACACGAACCCATCTAAGGCACCATCCCAACCAGAATGTATTCACTGTCTTTGTTGTAGTTCTTAATAGCTAGTACTAAACTCTAACATAGCAGCTTTCATTTTCTACATTTGAATTCTATAGAGGCTTTGCCTTTTTGCTCTTGGACTACGACATTGTATCAGTAACACCTCCTTTACTCACTGGTTCATATCTAACTGGTAACTCGGAATCATTTAATAATCAAATGCACTATATGTGTATGTTCTTATGAGCAACATGGTAGTCTTCATGCATTTTTATATTTCACTGCACAAACTATTCTCTTTGATGATGAAAATTAGAAAAAAACATTAAGGCATATGTATGCCTGTTCACTATCCAAAAGAGAAATAATGAATTGAAACTCACATGACATATGATTATAATCAGCATAGAAAATGAAGTAATTTAGCAATTTATGATGCAAATGCACTCTTTTAAATTCCTTAAGTGAACTAAACTCAATGTTCACTTGTAGCCTTCAAAAAGAAATTCTTATCATTATGAATGCCCAGTTTGTTTCGTTACTTGATGGATAACTCTTTTTTACTCTTTCAATTGTATTTCATTTTGTTTGATGTATATGATGAAATATCTTTGAAAATTAGCCCATTTAATGCATAGGGCAACATGCCAGACTCTACCCTTGTGGGAGCCCATTTTACTCCACATGCTTGGTCATCGAATAATGTTCAGCTTCATGAATTTACCAATACTTGCACAAGGAGACAAATAGTGTTAGCATAAAAAATAGAACATGTTGATTATGATGTTGATACTTCTCCTTCAGCTCACTTCTTTCATACTGCATTTGATTGATTGTTTCAATGGATTGCTAATAGTATGATGTACTATTGTCGGTGCATCATATAGGTTACATCATAGTAGGAGCCACTGACACCCCTCTTTTCCTCTTATAGGTCGATGAAGCTTGAGATGAGGAGGTGCACCATTCAACATCAAGTGTCGATAATCAGGAAATGATGACTATGTTGCCACTTATTTGTTTTTCCTTTTGCATCTTCAGTAGTGCAACGTGTTATTAGAAATGTGTTGTCATAGTCATAGTTACATCCACAGGTTGTGTGGATCTTTGATTTCAATTATGCTTTTCAGTTGAAAAGAAAATGCATTTTATGCAATGTTGTAATACTATTCTGATTGTGAAATCAAATGAAGCCTTGTAAAAATATGATTTCTTTTTTAAATGAATAAAAGCATATGAAATGCTATTTTGCACATGTACTCAATACTGTCTTTCTTTTAAATCTGCAACTTCTGAATGGCACTCTACAACTCTACCTCTACCTCACTAAAATGCATAACTGATATTTGATGCATAATGATAATGATGGGAAACCGCATTCGAACATGACACTGCAATTCTACTTAATGTTAAATAACAGTCAGCCAGCTCCTCCATTTGAGCTGGGGTGAAAATAATGTAACATTTTGGCAATTTCCGCAATATGCTTGCTTGCTAAGTATAGATCAGTGGCCTTTAAAACAATTCATTGGGTACGGAGTCAAATCTGCCCCTTCTTGTGAACTCAGAAAACATGAACAAGAACACTCCAAACAGCAGCAAGAAAACAAAACAAAACTGAAAGAAAACTAATAGGCCCTGATGGCCAACAAAACAATGCGCAATAGCGCTTAGAGAAAGCAAACTACTGAAATGAAATGTGCGAAATGCACTTATTTGCAAACTACTCTACCTAACAGTGAGATAAATTATCTCAAAGGTAGTGTTTGAGGTGGATCCCATTCACTAGGATAGACAACACCTCACTAGTCATCTTGGAAAATTGGAATGCATTGTGTTCCTTGCATTTCATAATCACATAAGGCCCATCCCATATTGCATCGAACTTGGAATGTCATCCAGGTCTACTTTTAAATTCATTCCACTTGAAGACTAGATCTCCAACAATGAAATCATGAGACTTCGCTCTCTTGTCAAAAGTATTCTTCATTTGTGCTTGATGTACTTCTAGCTGTCTCGGAGCTTCTTTTCTGGTTTCCTCAAGCTCAACAAATGGTGCAAACCTCACTTCAAGAGGTTCTTCATTCAACAACTCCAACTCTTTAACATAACTCAATGTTGGTAATTCAATTAAAATAGGAAACTTAGCCTCTCTTCCATAAGTCAAAAGAAAAGGTGAATAGCCAGTGGCTCTTTTAGGAGTTATTCTGTTAGCCCAAAGGGCTTGCTTTATTTTTTCATGCCACTTTCTCTAGTTATCTTCAAAAATCTTCTTGATTATCTAAATCAGATTCTTATTTGTGGATTCTGCTTGGCCATTACCTTATTGATAATAATTTGATGAAGTTTTCAGATAGATGTTATTTATGATAGACCAATATGAAATCTTTAATCTGATGAATGCTAAACCGTTATCTGAAATGATTGAATCTGGGACACGAAATCTCAAGATGAGATCTTGATAAAAATTAAGCACTGAAGTCTCGTTTGCTTCCTTTAAAGCAACAACTTTGGTCCACTTTGTAAAATAATCTATGGCAATAAGAATCCACTTATGACCTACACTCAAAGGCAGGTTTATAAGGCCGATGAAATGCAAGCCCCATCTAGCAAAGGGCTTTTCTACCCGAATCAGGTGTAGGGGAAATGGTGCAAGCCTCTATTTACCAACAAATAATGGACATTTTTCACATTTTCTAACCCATGCAATAGCATCTTTAAATAGATCTGGCCAATAATAACCAACTCTCATAATTTTTAGAGATGTTGTTCTTGCAGAAAAGTGACCTCCAGAAGGTTCGTCATGAAACTTTGTGAGCAACTTGTCAACTTGATCAGGTTGAATGCAACATAATAAAACAACTTGGAAATCTCTTCTATAAAGAATGCCATCAATGACTGCATAAGGAATGGCTTGTAATCTATAGTATCTTCCTTTTGCTAGTTTGCAGATAATGTATCATCTGCTACAACCATGTAGCAAGAGGTGCTTGAATAGCACCTAAGACATCATTATTTAATACCATTTCTGTATTTGTAGCCTCTTTTAAACTGCTATTTTCACTTCTAACAATTTTCTCGCACAAACATTTTCCTCTAATGAGCTTGGTTACTTTTATATCAACATCGAATTCCATTACTTTAGTGATCCAACCAGCATGCTTATCATTAATATCTTTATTAAGCAGGAAATCTTTAACCGTTGAATGAGCTATTAATAAATGAACCTTGCTATTGGACAGCATGTGTCTAAATTTCTTCAAGCTTCTTACAACAACAAAAACATGTTTCTCCACAAAAGAGTACTTTACCTCATAATCATGCAAAACTTGGATAAAAAACACAACAGGTTGTTCTAAGCCTTCCTCGTTTTGCTGGCATAACATGGCTGAAACTGTATCCACTCCTCCAAAAGCATACATGATGAAATCTTTGTCAAATTTTGGATTAATGAGAGTAGGAGTGGCTGTGAGCGCCTCTTTGATCTGGTCAAAGCTCCTCTTGCCTTCCTTGGTCCAACTAAATGGCATGTTCTTCTTCAACATATAAGTGAGAGGTTGCAACAAAGCTATGATGTTTGGTAGAAACCTCCTTATGAAATTTATTCTCCCAAGAAAACTTTGCAAGCCTTTTTTATGGGCTGGCAATGGCAATTCGAGGATTGCAGAAACTCTTTTAGGATCAATTGAACTCTCTGCATCTCTGAAAAGTTCGTTCTAAGTGAACACTTCTTTAGATTGAGAGATACTCTGAACTCTCTACATCTCTGAAAAATTTGTTCTAAGTGATCCAAGTGTTCATTAACATTTCTTAAAAAAATAGTAATATCATCTAAATATACCAGAACAAACTTGTTCATAAGGCCGTAAAAGGCCATGTCCATAACATGCTAGAAAGTTGCTCCAGCATTTGATAAGCTAAAACGCATTTTTTTGTAAGCCATCGTGCCCCACTTGGTTGTGAATGCTGTCTTTAACTGATTCTCTTTTTTAACTAGAATCTGGTTATAACCTGAGTAGCCATCTAACAAGGAAAATCTGTCAAAACCAGAAACTACCTATAAAATTTTCTCCATAGAAGGGAGTGGGTAATGGTCTTTCAAAGACACTCTATTCAAATCCCAAAAATCAACACAAAGTTTAATTTCTCCACTGTTCTTCATGACTGGTACTAAATTCAACACATAAGAGGTGTGCTTGATATGAAAAATCATACCGCTTTCAACTAGCTTGTTCAGTTCAACTTTCATGAGGTGTTCCAACTTAGGATTAAGTGGTCTTTGCTTCTGCCTTACTGGTTTTGCACCAGGTTCAAACTCGATAGTATGCTGAGCTAGTTCGGGGTTAAAGCCTCTTAAATCTTTGTATTCCCAAGTAAAAACATCACTAAATTTTTGACATAACAAAATGAAAGCTTGTTGTTCCTCTTGACTACAAACCTTACACAGCTTGAGAAGCTTTCCCTTGAAAATTTCAATAGCTGAATAATTTTCTTTAACTGTTAAGCTGCATTTGTCCTTTCAAACTTGATCATTTGAATTAAAGACAAATTCTAATGTCACCAAACCTTTCGGCAACTTATTGGTCTTTAATTCTACGATCTAGTCTTCATATTGCTACTGCCACTTTTGTTGATTTCCATTTGTGAACTCAACTTCAGCAATGAGAAAGTTCATGATTTGCTCAACGCTGTCAAAAACCTGTTAGCTCATGTTATTATTAGATACAAAAGGTCTGACCACTATCTTCACATAATGATGTGCTTCTATTTTATGAATCTCTTTGGGAATGTCAAACTGGGCTCCTATGGTAGTGAGCCTGTGAGCATGCTTATTTTGATTATGAGGAATCAACATGTTAAAAGCATTAAAATATTCTATTTAATCCCATACATGATGCTTGTATTTCTTAGGTAAATCATTTTTTGCAACATTTAAATTTCTGGCTTGATTCACAATCAGCTCTGAATCACCATAAACTTGCAAAAAATTAATACCTCACTTGCGGGCCCACTCAAGGCCATGTACCAATGCTTCATACTCAGCTATATTAGTTGAACAGCTGAAAGCAAATTTGCAGGATAAATAATACTTATCTCCTTCAATTGATATCAGCATAGCTCCACATCCGGCACCAACACTGCTCCTTGAACCATCAAAATAAAGTTTCCACAACTCACTATCTTTTCCTGTAGATGGTCCATCCTCTTTGCAAAGATTAGGCATGTCGCAATCAGACTCGTGAATCATATAAACTCCTAGACCTACCTCATCTGTGTTCTGAGATGGATCAAGCTCGTGATCTTCGGCTGCCCATTATCAAGACTGATGTAGTCTCCCTGGGTGCCACAGTCTGAGGTCATGGTTTGCTCCTCCATTGCAGAGGTGGCATAGAGATTAGCATTTATAGGGCTTGGAGAGTATTCTTCAATATGGTCTTTGGAGAGAGGCTTGGCCTTAATGATCACTTTACTACCGTACCTAGTTCTAAAAAATAGATGAGACTAATGGGAAGACAGAAACCCACCCAACCTAGCTGTAAAATCCCATGATAAACAAATGGTGAACTGCGGCGGTAAGTCAATAAAATGAATATCTTGGTGAATAGCGAAACTCAGGGATGCATGCAAGGTAAGAGCTAAATTTCCTATTATGCCAGTAGTCTTAACAGCCGACCCATCTAATTGCACTATGCCTTTCTAAGGGTTAGGCTCATAAACAAGACCTAATTTGTTGGCCAAAATTTTAGGCATGATTGAACTACTGGCACTAGAGACGACCATATAATTATGCACAATTTTATCACCTATGATTAGACTTAAGTAAAATAGAGGGGGTTTTACCTCTTTTGCCTCCTGCCCACTTTTCTCCTCCAAGTCATTAGCGAACACAACCTTCGCAACTCCTTGATTAGTGTTGTTAGAAATAGACAATTCAGCTAATGCATCATGTAGTAAGTTTTTCTATCCTGGAAGCTACAGAGCTTCTAATATCAACATATTGATAGTAGCTTTCTTAACATGCTCAATAATATTGAAGGATGAAACATTTACCTTTTGCTAGTTTTTGTAACAACAGCTTCATTCTGCTTCTACGCAAGCTGAGAATGTGTTTTTAATAAATCCTTGTTAGGTATTTCCTGCCCTTTTTGCAAAATCTGCATTTTAGGCTGAGTGGCAACGTTAACTTTTGATGAAATAGGCCGAGTACTAACTATAGGCTACTGTTGTGCACTTCTAGCTTGCTGTCCCATATCCATAACTCATTTTTTAGACCTGGTATTAGCCGAAATAGGAGAATCTTGATGGTCTTGGCCATTCATGTGATAGAATTCAGAACTCTACCAGTTCAGCAAGGTAACTTCTAAATTATCTTGGATTTCTTGATTTTGATCTGCAACATGTTCTGAAGCAGCATATGTATTTTGCACCATTAAATCTTGATTCCTCACTTTGTTGGTGCAAGCCGATTGGTTGTGGGGTTGATTGCATGGTAGCACCAGTCACAAACTTGTGCGACATTGTTCTATGGCACAAGCTCTTTTGACGTGCTGGCTGTGTTCAGATTGTATGGTTGGAATGGCTGAGGGTTAAAATTCCTTCTTTGGGCTCGGTAATCACCTTGGAAAGCAGACCTATTTTGCTAGTTTTACTGATATGGGGCTTGATAAGGCTTATGTTCTTGGCCAATGTTCTTCTTCATAGTCATAAGGTTGTTCCTGATGGCCTTTATTATATTTTTTAGCTCCTGCATTTCAGGATTTGAGATTGGGGCAGTGAGTTCTTGGACTGCACTACGATATCCTATTGCTGGAACTAGCAGGACAACAGCCAAGGGGAGTACAGTAGTAGGAATAGGCGGCTGTATTTCTGGACACAAGGGAATGGGGGGTCTAGGAGCTATGTCTCTAGCTTAAATAAGGCAATTTTCAGCATTAATAGTGTATTCAATGGAAAATTAGATAATTAGCTTATTAGATAATAAAAATCAAAAATCCAAAGAGGCTATCAAGAACAATGGAAAATCAAAACAAAGAATGATTATACCTTCCCTTCCTTCTATGGTTCACCTTCATATCACCTTCTAGTTTGCAGCAAGTCAATGAGGCCCTCAGATTTTGAATTGAGCAACCTGTAATAATGCCAAAGCCCTATGCAAATGTTGAAGGATTTGATAAAATTATGCCTATGCCTACGACAATATCATAAATGACAATAATGACTACCAATAGTAAAATGACTATAATGCCTATATTAAAAATGATCGGGTCCCTAAATTATGAGCAAAATTGTCTTTTATAGAAAACACAATTTTGAGTGGATGGATAAGATTAAATTCTAAGACAGACCTAGGATGAGAGGTCCAGATTAAATCTGAGAATCCCTAATTAGGGTTACGAAAAAATTCATTAATCAAACGGTCAAAATAATATCTCAGATAATTGGATTGACGGTGGAGAATAAATGAGATAAATTAATTATAAAACCAATATTTTCAAAAATCAAGAAGATAAAGATTTCCTGATTTGCAAGATTCAAAAAATCAAGAAGATAAGATTTAAACTAAAGATCAGATTTGGAAAATCAAGAATCCGATTACTTGATTTTTAGAAGATTAGTTACCAATTTGAATTAAATTAATTCAAATTATGGATTTAATGAAATAATAAATAATCTTTTTCAGATTATTTACCAAAATGGACTGAGAGTTAAGATTGTGATGACATTTTAAATAATTGATTTATTTAAAATGAGAGGAATATTAAATTTGTAATTAAATAATTAAATTTAATTATTTAATTTAGAAGATAAGATTAATTAATTAAATAAATTAATCAATTCATTTAATTAAGACAGTGACATATTAAATAAATAAATAAAAACTTATTCATTTAACAATTAGGAAGAAATATGATGAGGGGAATTAAATAAATTAAGAAATTTATTTAATTAAAGAAAGACTTAGACAATTAATGACGTATTTGATAAATAAATAAAATTTATTTATTTAATAATCATGAAGAATAAAAAGACATGAACTAATTAAACAATTATGAATTATTTAATTAATAGTTGAATGTGGATCAAGGACATAATTAAATGTCATAATTATGCTAGGACAAAAGTGTTAAAAATGAAGCTTGCAGGCCTAGGTCATTTTTAGGTGTTTACATTTTGCCCCTCTTTGTCATAATGTAGCATGTCGCATTGTGACAAAGAAAATAAGTCAAAAATATGCCCTAGTGAAGGTACAGAGTATCATTGCCCCCTTGGGAAATTTTTTAAATTTTGGGCTGGCGACAAAACAAATTGTAAAGGGTCTCGGTAAATCAATTTGATGCCTAGAAAAATAATGGTGCAGTCAGTTTTGGATTTGGACATGGTTAGGACAGCCCACGAGGAAGTCAAAGTTGGTAAAATGAGCCTATAGTAGTAACCTTGTTTGAGAAATGTCATTTTTACTTTATAAATAGGTTGACAAAGGGGTAAAAGTCAATCCATTTCCACTATTTACCTTGCAAATTTCAAGATCCCAGAGCGAAAAGGAGCGCAAAGAGGATGGTGATTCCAGTGATAGAGCACCGTAGTGAGATCGTCCGGACCTTCAGACAGCCAGAGGGCTTGGGGCCAGTGGTACATACCTTTCTCCCTCTTTGTAATTTTATTTTTTTGCATGTCAATTTTAAGTTTCTAGGATAGATAACAGCTGTGCTGCGATGCAATTGCATTTGTGTAAGCCACATTCGATGTTGTGTTTGACACATTTGATGCGTCGTGATGCAAGTGCGAAAAAAATTCGGGTAAAGCGGTGGTTTGCACCACATTTGACAAATATTGCGACGCATGCGACTGATCGAGTCGCATTTGACTGCTGGAATGCCGCAATCACGAAGTTTAAGTGCATTCGCTGTTCTAATCGATGCAATTGTGATGGTGCGAAGCATTCACCTTGTTGTGACGCAGTTGTCAAATTTCACGACGCAAGCGTTGACATGCGTCGCATCTGCTCTGTTGGACTGCATTTGATGTACGAAATGACGTAGTTGACTTTTTAAGATGCAATTGTTTAACTATGATGCATTTTCCTATCACTTGTCTAGAGTTTGTTTTGATGTTTGCATAACCTTAGATGTATTTTGATAATATTAACCAATTTGCTCAAAGTGTCCTAACGACTTGCTTGACATTTTGCAGAGGCAGCTTGCCCTGATTTATACCCGCAAGACCAGACCGACAACGTTTTGGTTTCTTAACCAGTTGAGCCCATGAGAGAGGTGACGATTAATGTGATTAGGATTATTCTATGTTGCTTTCATGCCTACTATTCGGGCGAATAGGGGACTACTGACGGCGCTGTGTGAGCAGTGGCATTCAAAGACCCGCTCCTTCCAACTGCCGACAGGTGAGGCCACCATTACTTTAGAGGATATCTATCACATTTTGCGAGTGCCAATTCGCTGCGAGCAAATCGTCTATGACCCTTGAGATGGCGAGCAGACCTTCCATGCCTACTATTGAGATTATGGTGTTGAACTAGACATCCAGGGTTATGAGATTAGGTGGAAGTTCCTGGCAGAGCATTATGGTCACTTTGATGCATTCCTTGCAACTTTGATTATAGGTATTTTGGTTCCCGACCAGTGGGGACATGGATTCCCTATTGGTTGGGGAGACGACCTGGTGGGCATGAGGTGAGACAGGATCGTTTATGCTTGGGGTCCTTGTGTGCTGGGGACACTCTACCATCAACTGCATAATGTTTCCTATAGGAGAGGAGAGAGCATCTCATGTGGGACCACACTGATGATGATCTAGGCTTGGGAGCATATTGCCATATTTCATCCTCCCATTGAGAGACCACAGTTGGATGAAGGGATGCCCTATGCTTATTACTATGCTGGTGCATTACAACAGACTCATATGGGTGAGATAGGTTGGTGGCAGCACAGGATTGATACCATGGTGACATTCATCCGGAGACTGTACAGAGACTATGAGCCATGAGACGATGAGGACAAGCACCTTACTTTTTGCAAACAATACAGGTACCTGATTGGTAGGACAGTGCAGACATCACTGATCATTGAGATGTATTTACCGTAGCATGTTTTGAGGTAGTTCAGAGAGCAGCAAGGTGTACCTGCGAGGACAGCTGAGTATGCAGGATCGTCCCAAGAGTATGTGTGGGGGCCAGCCATCCTAGTCGCATTTGCAGCGCAGTAGATTGACAAGCTAGTAGACCAGGCTTGGGGTTGGAGCAGAGGAGCAACCAATCCTGGGACGACACCAGATTAAGATTTATGGTGGCAGACACACAGGCCAGTGCCTTTGATGGATTTGGATGGGCCAACGCTAGTAGATAGATGATCAATGATTCCTTGGGTGCCACAGGCCAGGCAAGGTGGCAGGGGGAGAGGCAGAGGCATAGACAGAGGCAAGGGTGGAGACAGAGGTAGAGGTGGAGATGATGGTGGAGATGGCAGGAGGTGACAATAGGTAGGGCAGAGACAGGTCCGGAGGGTGCAGCCATGAGTGGCTAGAGTAGCATTAGATGTTATCCCTGAGATTGGCGAGGAGGGAGAGAGAGAGGAGAAGACCCGATAGGAGGGAGAGGGTGAGGAGGAGGTGGCAAAGGATGTGGTGGAGGATGTAGAGGCCAGGAGATAGGAGGAGGATGTGGAGGTGGAGGTCGAGAGGCTGGAGGAGGATGTGGGAGAGGAGAGACATGAGGAGGTGGAGGTGGATGTTGGAGGACAGGAGGAGGAGGTGGAGTTTGGAGGACAGGAGGAGGAGGTGGGTGATGATGATGATGATGAGGATGATGCTATGGATGAGGCCAAGAGACTCCTTAGATGGCGGATGGTGGAGAGAGAGGAGGATATACCATCCTCCTTAGGATTGCCCCAGGATGCCATGACAGATCAGAGGGTGGCGGATCTACAATAGAGATTGGATGATAGCATGGCACAGGTCAGGTCATTACAGTCAGTGTTGGAGTTAGCCTGGCTAGAGCGGGATCAGGTAGTGATCCATCAGCAGGATGCAGCTCAGTGGTGCACATATTTTGCAGCATTATGCACAAGTCCTATAGGAGACATGGCTCACTAGCTAGCCAGTGTGAGCACTAGATTGGGGCAGTATTGGACCCTGTATGAGTAGGCATTGCCACCAGAGCGATGGGATCCTACTTTGTCTAGGTCACAGTCGATGACAGGAAGTGGCCACAAATCAGGCACTGCTAGTAGCAACAAGAGCCATACTAGTGTTGGAGGGTCTACCTCGATAGGTCGCACTTCAGGGCACAGGTCACATCATTCACATTGACACACCCTGAGTCACCATTCGGGTCATAGTCATGGGTCGACTGGTTCAGTGCAGAGGTCAATATAGGTACAACCGCTAGTGGTGGATCCCTCTACTTCTCAAAGTCTAGCTATAGTGACATCACAGATGTTTGTTACTGTTGAGATGACACCTTCCTTCTTAGTTCCAGTGGTAGCATAGATAGAGGTCACTATAAGTCCACCTATCATTTCAGTTCCAGTGATAGAGCTTCAGCCGCCACATTCTTCACCTCGAGGGGATGATGAGAGTCAACCCTAGGGGCATTTTGTTATTATGACACACTATGTATATTATTGAGTCTGCGAGCTCCATTTTTGGGATATCCCATGACTTTATCCTGTGACATTGTACATTTTTGAGATGATACTATATGATGATGCAGTTTTGATGTGGCCTACATGTGTTATGTGATGTTATTTGATTTAATGTATTATGATATGTATGATGTATGATGTTGATTTATGATGCCATGTATGTCCTATGATTCTTATTTGTTATTTTGATGTCATGATGATGCAATGCTTATTTATATGAGATGATGATTATAATGATGTGCATAAAATAAAAGATGCAATGTTGATGATTATACTAATGCTATGGATGATGTATGTATGGACCTAATGCAATGTTTATATGATCATGTATGCACTTATTTTTTTGAATGTCACAGGATATCCTCATGAGATGGACGGGAGAAGACGACGAGACTGATGAGAGAAGATGACCAGACCGAAGAAGAGGAGATGACCAGACCAATGAAAATGCATGTTAATTCCTAGACCAAATCCTTCAAACCTTTACCATAGTACATTAGTATTTATTGCTCTTAATCATCATTGGACAGACTATTGTAATTGCCAAGAAACACCATGATATGACAGGTCAAGATGTGCAAGATCGTACCATTACGTAAGACAACCAATCACAGACAAGGATGATCATGACTCATACTAAGAGTGTGATTGCCCCAGTATTTTTGTCATAATCAACCACAAGCAGAGAAAGACAAGGAAAAGTCATGAAACATCATTGTTTCTCTAAATCCTTTTTCCAGGACATCCTTGAGAAACTAGCGGCATGATTGTCAAAATACCAAAAATAGAGCCCTTACCATGATATGTCATTTTTCTAAATCCCAACATTAGGACCTCGCTGAGAAACTAGTAGCCATGCGTGTCAATTGTCATGATACATTGCTGCTTCTCTAAATCCTACTTAGTGGGATCTCACTGAAAAACTAATATCATGATAAAAAATAAAAGACAATTGTCAAGAGTTTGCCAAGTGCATATGGATATCCATTTTTTTGATGTCAAGATGTCAGGTTCAATGATGACGAGATGTCCCAATGCTAAAGATTTGATGATGCTCATATGATAAATGTCCAGATTTTCCAAATTCGGGAAGGACACATCCTGAATAAAATTAATGCCACAAGAATTGATTTCCAAATGTCATGTGATAGTGATGATGACAATGCCTAGGAAGGACACATCCTGAGGCATACACAACACAGTTGGTTCCTCAGAAGGACACATCTGAAAAATATTGATGTCGAGAGAAGTGATCCTTAGATGTCGAGAGGATCCCTGAAAATGCCGAATGATAGTGATGATGTCCAGGAAGGACACATCCTAAGGCATGAATGAAAAAGGTTATCTTCCAGAAGGACACATCTGAAGATTAACCTAAAGTTGACAGTTTGATAGGTTATGATGATTTGACCTGCTTTGACTTAGTTTGACTTATGTTGGACTATATGTCAATTTTGTCATGATGATATGATTGGCTAGCTGATGAAATTATCATGCTGAAGAAATGAATGTTCTACTTTGTATCAGGAGTTTTCCCATCTGGAAAATGATTCACTTTGTCTTGAATATATTCTGATGTGTGTGCTAGTGTAGTGTCATGAACCCTAATTTACTGACCTAGTGTGGCCTCAGGGGCTCATCGACAGATGGCCTTGCCTACGTCATACACTCAGAGACCTCGTAGTTTGACATGACCAATAACTTTGTCCAAAGGAAAGAAGATTGAATCATGATTTTATTCTGACAAACCTAAAGGGACTGACCTAATGTCTTGACGACTCAAATATGAGTCTTGCCTATGTAGCAAATGCACAGAGACAACGTAGTTCACACAAATGACAAAGACAGATTGATATGACTGACTTTGACAAGAGATGACAATGTTTTTGTGTTCTTTGAGTAGTCTGGTGTTTTGCTTGTGGTTTTCTTCAGGACATTTTATAATTTTTAGGTCTTTCTTTAGGACATTTTATGATGTTTTTGGTCTTTTTCAGGATTTTTTATGATGTTTTTGGTCTTTTTGAGGACTTTTTGCGATGTTTTTTGGTCTTTTTTCAAGACTTTTTGTGATTTTTTTGGTCTTTTTTAGGAATTTTTTCCAATTTCCAAGATCATGTGTGACATCCACTATAGTTTCATGATAAATTTTTTCCCACAATCAAGTCCAAGACTTAGCCATTTGTAAGGAACATGGACGAGATGTTGTTGGTTTACTATATGGACAGTCGTTAGGACTTGATGTCAATCGTTTATCCACTCTGATAGGTAAGGTAGGATGTAGTGGCGATTTGCGTAATAATGGTGGAAATACCTTTCATCCTAAGCCAAGACAGATAAAGTGACAGTAGATGGTAGAGCAATGATTGACTACACATGGCACTTGTTTGCTAGGTTTTCACCATGGTTTTTGTCTAAAGCACCTGTTTGCTAGGTTTTCACTATTGAATGAATCATTTTTCTCTTTACTATTTTCTTGAATTTTTTAGTTTTTGGTGTCACTAAGACACTTGTTTGCCAAGTTTTCATCAAGGAAACAATTTTTTTATCATTTTTCAATTTTTTTTGTATTTTTTGGTTTTCAACTCAATCCTCTGATGCTATGCATAGAACCTACGGAGATGTAAACTATTGATGGGCTCTGTCAGTTGTTCTCCATCTAGTGTGGCCAGCTGATAAGCTCCAAAACTGAAAGAAGATACGATAATGTAGGGACCTAGCTAGTTTGGTTCAAATTTTCCTAGCTTTTCTCTATCAGCTTGATTCTTGGGATTCTGCATGAGAACTAGGTCACCAATGTCAATTTTTTTGACCATAACCTTCTTATTGTAGGTGTGACAAAGACGGTTCTGATATGCTTAGAGATGGTTTAGTGAAATTTTCCTTCTTTCTTCTAGCATTTCTAACTCGTGTAAGCATGACTATTGATACTCATCTTCATTGGTTAGATCCTTCAAGGACACTCGTAATGAAAGAATTTTGACCTCAATGGGTAAGATGGCCTCAGTGCCAAAGAATAGGGAAAAAGGAGTGGCTCCTGTAGGCGTACAGATGCTAGTTCGGTAAGCCCATAGAGCAGAGTTGAGTTGTATGTGCCAGTCATGACTAGCGTCATTAACAGTCTTTTTGAGAATTTTGACAATAGTTTTATTGGATGCCTCAGCTTCGCTGTTTCCTTGTGGGTAGTATGGACATGAAAAATGGTGTTGAATATGAAATCGATCACATAACTCCTAAACGTCTTGGTTTTTTAAACAGACGTCCATTGTCAGTGATGATGGACTACGGAAGGCCATATTGGAAAATGATGTAGTTAAGGATGAACTTTGATATTTGTTTTTCGGTAATATATGTCAATGCGATGGCTTCAATCCACTTCGTAAAATACTCAGTGGTAGTGATAATGAATTTGTGGCCATTGGAGGAGGTTGGATGAATTTTACCCATGAGGTCGAGTCCCCATTGAGTGAAGGGCCAAGGAGAAGTGATTGGTCGAAGTTCTTGTGCTGGAGCATGGATCAAGTTGTTGTGAATCTGACATTTAGGACAAGTCCTCACATATTCAATTGCATCCTTTTCAATTGTAGGCCAATAATACCCAAGTCTTGTTACTTTCTTAGCTAGAGTAGGACCACTTGAATGAGATCCGCATATACCGTCGTACACTTCATGTAAGGTCGTATGCGCTTCATCAGTGTCAAGACATCTAAGGAGGGTATTGTCAAAACTATGGCGGTATAGTGTGTCATTAACGATGGCATACTTTGAAATTTTTTGGATGGACTTCCTTTGGTTATTGGACAGATTCAGTGGAAGGGTTTGGGATTTTAGGTAGTCGTAAATGTCATGATACTAGGGAGAGTTGGGACCAGTAAGTTCATAAACCATTTCTGATTCTGGGATATCATATGCTAGGATTAAAATTTGTTCTATTAAGAACTCAAATTGTGACACATTTTGAGGGATGTCCAAGAGAGAACCAATGGTAGCCACTGCATCAGCTGGGCCTTATTCTGTGTCCTATGGATTTTTTCAAAAGCAATCAATTGGAAGTATGTTAGGAAACTATCCACCATCCTCTTGTAGGGAAGTGAATTCTCATCCTTTGTTTCATAGTCATCATTCACTTGGTTGATAATGAGCTAGGAATCCCCAAATATAAGCAACATTTGAATTTTCCATTTAATTGCCATTTTGAGACCTGTGACTAGTGCTTCATATTCAGCAATGTTATTTGTACAAGGGAAAGCGATCTGGAATGCCTTAGGGATTGAATCCCCCTATGGTGTGATAAACAAGATTCTAGCGCCTGAGCCATGACTAGTATGAGACCCATCAACGTAGAGCTTCCATGGTACTGCTGGTTCTGCATGAAAAATGGACTCATCGAGAAAATCAGTTACCAGTGGATGAGTTACTTGAATCGGTGCATCTGCCAGTTGATCTGCTATTACCTATCCTTTTATTTCCTTATGCTCGATATATTGTATGTCATACTCACTTAGTATCATGACCCATTTTGCTAACCGACCTGTTAACGCCGCTCGACTTAAGATATACTTTAGTGGATCAATCTTGGTGACTAGCTGTATCTGGTGACTGAGCATATAGTGTCTTAGTTTTTGGGATGCAAAAACAATAGCAAGGAATGCACGTTCAATGTGTGTATAATTCAACTTATACCCTATTATTGTGTGGCTGATGTAATAGATGGCTCGTTCTTTTCCTTCATGATCATTTTGTGCCAGTAATGCCCCCAGTACTAAACTAGTAGTTGAGATGTAGAGTAGCAATGGCTTTCCATGAATTGGAGGCATGAGGATTGGTGTTGACAGTAGGTAATCTTTGATTTGCTGAAAATCTTCTTGACATTTGTTTGTCCATACAAAGGGAATACCCTTGCGCAATAGATACTGGAATGGGTGACACTTATCTGCCAACTAGGCTATGAAACACCAAATAGATTATACTCTACCTTGTAATGTTCTGAGTTCACTGATTCCTCTAGGTGGAGGCATGTCTATGATGGCTTTAACCTTTGTTGGATCAACCTCTATACCTCTTCGGGAAACTATGTATGCCAGGAGTTTTCTTGATGTGACCCCGAAAACCCACTTCTTAGGATTTAGCCAGACTTTGTACTCTTCAAGTCTCTTGAAAATTGTTTCAAGTACCTTCAGATGATCTTTCCTAGTTTCTGATTTGTCCAATAGGTCATCTACATAATCTTCCATTATTTTGTGCATCATGTCATGGAAGATTGTGGTCCTAGCCCTTTGGTATGTGGCGCCTACATTTTTGAGATCAAATGGCATGAGATTCCAACAATATGTACCCTATGGGAAAGTAAATGCTATTTTGTGCTGATCTTCAAGAGCAATGTGAATCTAATTATAGCTGGAGAAACCATCCATGAAGGATAGCATCTCATACCCCACGGTTAGGTCAACTATGATGTCAATGTTTGGCAAAGGAAAGTCATCCTTCAGGCATGCTTTATTTAGGTCTCAAAAGTCTGTACATACGCGGATCAATCCATTTGGCTTTGTCACCAAAACTAGGTTCGAAATCCATTCAGTGTAATTTATAGACCTTATGAATCTGGCATCTAGTAATTTCTTTAACTTATCCTTGACCAATAGAGCAACTTGAGGGTGCATTTTGCACAACTTTTGTTTGACTAGTTTAGCATTAGGTAAAAGTGGTAGGTGGTGCAGAACCAGTTTTGGGTCCAATCCTAGCATGTCAGCATAGGACCATGCGAAGTTGATTTTTCACTCTGCAAAGAATTTATGAAATTCTGATCTCTCATCTTCAATTAATGATGTAGCAAAGAAGACCATCTTGGGATCTTCTATAGTTGATATGTTATCCTCTATTGTGTCTTCAATAAGCATGGTTGATTTCTCCTGTTGCATGGGGAGAAAGTCCAGTCCTCCATCTTTGGGTTCCTCAAGGAGGTTTTGACCCATAGATACGTCCTTTATTTTTACTATTTTATCGTCAAGAGGTGCCTTTTGATTTTCACCTAGAGACGTTTTAATTTTTGTTTTATTCTTATTTTTACTTTTGTGACTAGAGGACTGAACAGTCTCGCCGAAGTACGCTGTGTAGTCTAAATCAATGGTAAATCCTGATTTGTGGTCGCCACTGGGTATGTCTTCTTGTAAAACCATAAATTCATAAATTGCCTCATCATTTTGAAATGTGTCCAGGGCTAGTGGTTCTTGTTGTTCCCAATCGACTAGCTCAGGATAAACTAAGGAAATGCCATCGTCAATGTTAGTGAATTGGGGTGAGGATGCAAACAATATGTAGATGTATTCAGTGATGTTGTAGATGAGATTATCATCATCCAACTCTACATCAGACTCTATCCAATATTCCCCTTCACTAGTGTCATATTTGTTATCAAAATAAGGGGTGAAGGTTTTAGAGCCTTGATTCTCAATGTCGTCTGATACTTTGGATGGATTGGACTGAGGGGGTTCAGATGACGGGTGTTGGACATCATGGGAAGTGGTAATGGGACTTTGACTATTTGGTTTGTGTTCAATTTTGAATTTTTTCCAAAACTGTTGTTCATAGGTCAGTTCCCCTGGTTCGACAAACAAGTCATCAAGACAATAGTCGCTTAGGGATCATTCTAAGCCAAATTCCCACTCATGGGAGTTAGTTTCGGTGAGGGTTTCCCTAGTAGTCTCGACACTATCCGAAGCATGTACTCACTCATTCGAAAGTCCGATGATACATCGATCATCATTGTTGGGTGATCCAAACCCTAATCCAAGATACTTTGGAATTTGAAAAGTTTCTATGGGTTCCCTTCAGCCAGTTTTATTTCTTCCTAGGCCACTAGTACCATCGTAGCCTTTAGCCTTCATGATGTCAAAACCCTTTCCATACTTTTAAACTGGTAATGGGGGTAGGGTAACAGTATCCTTATAGATCCATCCTGTAATGTCAGTAAGGTCTTCTTTACTCATGTCTCCCCCCTTGATGAAAACTATTTTCAGTGGAACTTTGAAAATTTCTTGAGGTTCCATTCTAAAACATGGCCGACCATAGTCCTTTGGAGACTTGGCATTGTTGTTATGTTGTATGTTGTGTGCAATTTGAATTCTCTATAGCCAAGGTCTTGGATTTTGACAGTGGATTTAGTCTTAGGGCTAGTGGAAGGTGGTGTTATGGCAAAAGACGTGGATGGAGTGGATGTGGAAGATGGTGTGAGGATGGACGGGTCGATGTATTTGGATGACGAGGAGCGAGATGCTTCTCAGTTAATAGGTACTCAGTTTTTAGAGATACCCCTTAGGTTTGTATAGTATTGGAAAGGGTCAAGGTCTCCATATATGGTTATTTATGTACCGTCAAATAGAAATTTTAGGCACTGGTGGTATGTAGACGGAATGAATTTTAATGCATAAATCCATGGATGGCCTAGTAAGATGTTATATGGTAGTTCTAAATCCAGGACTTGGCAGGTTGTGTCCACAATGACCGGTCCCACTCTGATAGGGAGAGAGATAATGCCACGTGAAGAGCATTCCTCGTCATCGTATGCTTTGATCACTATACTCTTTGTTGGGTCTACACATGCATCAGAGAACCCTAGAGCCTTAACCAGTTTGAGGGAGCATATATTCAATCCAGCTCTGCCATCTACTAAAACCCGTCTAACTTTGTGCTTGTGGAAAAAAGTTTCTATGTGCAATGCATCATTGAAGTTGGTTTTAGGTGATGAGTAATCTTGATCCGAGAATGTGACATGGTGAGGCATAGTGAGATATCCCACCATGGTTTCAAATTGATTGACATCAATGTCCTTGGGGACCGATGACTCTAGCAGGGTTTTGTCTAGGATCTCTTTGTGCGTAGTAGAGATACGAAGCATCTCGAGTATGGAGATTTGTGTGGGAGTCTTTCCAAGCTAGTCGATGAGGTTGAACTGACTTTTTGGTTTCCACTGCTTTGTGGTTGGGACAAGTTGTGACTGTTTAGCAGATGGGACAGGTTGTGACTATTTAGTAGATGGGACAGGTTGTGACTATCTATCAGATGGGCCTGGTATGGTAATTTTGGCTTGTCTGGTGGGAGGTGGACCAACTATAGTGACTTTTCCATTGCAAGTAGTAGCATTACATTGGGGTGCTCTCCTAACTATAATGGTATTGATGTATTCATTATCAGTTTAGACATTGTTTATAATAGGTCCACTAGAATAGTCATACTTGACTCGAGCAAAATTAGCTTGATTATGTGGACCTGAAGTGGAGGCCTTATGAGAACCATGGTCCTGTAGTGGATTCTTGTGGATAGTATGATCTGAATTGGAGGCAAATTGAGATCCACCTACTTCAATGACATGAATCTCAATGAGATCTTGTATTAGGTTTTTCAATTGCCGACAGTTAGAGGTTGTGTGTCCTTTTCCTCGATGGTATTCACAAAATGCATTATCATTCCACCATGCGGGTTTGAATTGTCTTGGGTCATATGGTTTTGGTTCTTGGAGTGTAATGACCCCATTTTGGAGACATTTCTTAAGGAATTCTTCAATAGGTTCACCCAAAGAAGTGTATGTGCGACCTTTAGGAAATTTTCTCATCTAACGGTACTATCCCTAATTATTTTGACTATTTTGATTGTTGAAAGGAACATTAGGAGGGGGTGTCAATGTCATTGTTGGTTGGTGTTGTTGTTGAACCCCTTTTAGGGCTAGTATAGGACCCACAACATTTGCAGTCTTGGCGTCAACAACACTGTCATTTGTAACGTGTTTATTTTTTATCCAGTATTTATTCTTGTTGGTGGTTGGATTGACATTTGTGTTTTTGGAACCATATCGTAATTCTCCCTTTGCGATAAGGGCTTTCTCAATTTGTACCCCTTTTTCGACTAAATCTGTAAAGTTTGTGCAACAATGTATTTACAATGCATATCTTAGGGGCCCCAAAAGTGTTTGGACAAACATGTCGACTTTCTCCCTTTCAGGGATGTCAATGTGACATCAACTAGCAAGGCTTCTCCATTTTTGAAAAAATGGGATAAATGTCTCTCCAGCATCCTCTTGCATGAGATTGCACAAGATAGTGATGGAGGTGTCCATGTCGATGTTGTACGCGTAGTTTTTGATGAATTTTCATTTAAGTTCATCCCATATCTAGTTATCCTTTTGTGTGGAAAACCATTCAAGGGCTTGAACCGCCAGACTTTTAGAAAAAAGTCTCATCAAGTATGTTTGTTCATAGGCGATGTCCATACAATTTGTTGCAAATTCGCGAACATGTTCAATGGGGTTTGTCTTGCCTCTGTATTTTGTGAAATTTGGTGACACATATCCCGGAGGAAATGGAGGCATGTATATACTCATGTCGAATGGGTGTACATTTAGGTCATATGATATTTTTGATTTTTGACCTGAAATGTATAGGTTTTGAATATTTTTTTCTACCCCCATCATCCTTGTTTAGAGGGCATCCATAACAAGATCATTTCTGTTTCCATACGTTGTAGTGCTTGGTACACCATAGGGTCCCATTTGTTGTGCGTGAATATTGGTGTGTTGTGGCGGTATTGATTGTTGTGATATGTAGGACATTTGCGGATTGTCATGTTGTTGATATTGGAAGATATGATTGGGTGCATGTTGGTGAGCATGAACGTTAGATGAGTAGGTTGGGATGTGTCCTCCAACCATGTGTGT
>VDFB02000017.1:342378148-342452311 GCA_007258455.2 Sequoia sempervirens
GTTTGTTTTAAAGCCCCCAAAAGGAAGTGATTTGGTGCAAAACATAAAATAGAGGCTCTAAGTGATTACAACAAGCATTAAAAAATTCTCTTTTAAGTTCAAGTTTTTATGCCCTTTTTCTTCAACTCAATTCTACTTGTTCTTGCTCCATTCCAGTGCCACTCGTTCTTTATGCCAACCTATTCCATAGTGGATTGGTGTCAAATGTGCAAATGACCCTTTCCCAATCCTTGCTCAAGAGCTAAAATGATAAGATGCAATAGAGATGAAGAGCAAAATTAGTTCTCAAACCAAGAGAGTAACTTTGCATAAAAGTTGTAGATCAAATTGTGGAGGATTTTCTTAAGAATGATGCCTCTATTTAAATATTTTCAAATGCTAAGAGTGCCAAACATGGAGGATGTGGGACTAAATGTAGACCAATGAAAGAAGGCCACTTGTCAAGTTGTGATAGGCTATAGGATGTGCAAGATTTGGGAAATGTGCCCATAAGAGGGAGTTTCAAATTCAAATTTGGGCAATAAATTTTGAGAGGGGGACAAGAAAATGAGAAATAAATGCAATGTTGGAGGGACAAATCAACTTGTCATATTTTTCAAACTTGAGGGAATATTCCCCATAAATACTATGTTGAGTGAAAATGATGATTTTAATAAATCAATAAATTGATTTATTTGTGCAAGTGGCATAATCTAGAGAATGCAAGTGGTTAGGATTAGCATTAGATAAGATTTAATCAGGATTAATTAGCTAGGATGATGATTAGGATGATTTGACCAATTTGACTTGATTTAGGGATTTAAATCAAATCAAAGGGAGATGAATGATGATTTGAGATTTAATTAAATAAATGATTTTTTTATTTAATCAAAGAGGGAATGATAGGCTTAAATTAGATAAAGTTAATTTATTCAATTTAAGTGAATGACCTTACGAGATTGAATCAAATGAGCCTGATTTACCCTGATGAATGGACAAGTGTGAATTTGATCGAATGATGAATGGACGTAATGCATGATGCTAATTTTGTGTGTCTACACAATCATCTGTCATTTTCATGTGATTCTTAAGTGTATTGCACTAATTTTAAATCTATCACCAAAAGAGTTTATATGTGGACACGTATGTATGTGAAATTACTTATAAAGAAAATTCAAAGTGAGGAACCCAGTTGAAGGAAGAAACCAGTTCAAGGGAAATGCATGTACAAATTTTGAGTTTGGACCATATTTGTGGTTACCTAAAATTCTATCAATATCTAGACAAGGTGTAACTATAATTTCTTCACTTGAACTGGGTTCTTCACTTGAACTATGTTCTTCACTTTATCCCATTATCCTTGGAGATCTTATGCACACAGATGCAACAAGGAATTGAGATGCCTAGGTTTGAGAAGTACATAGGTAAAGAAAAACCTACCAATCATGTTAATGCCTATACAACATTGTGCAATGATTTTATCCTCGATGAAAAACTATTAGCTAAAAATTTTCATAGGACCTTGAAGGACACTGCATTGGAGTGGTTTTCAAATTTACCCAATCATTCAATCCGATCATTTAATGAACTTGCAAATGCCTTTATAAGTCATTTCCAAGTCCATATGACTTCCAAAAAGAGAATGGTTGATTTAATGAGATCTTGTAAACTAAATGTAGATGAAAAAGTAACTGATTTCATTTCATGTTATTAGTCATTGTATGCTCAAATTGATGTCAAGATTCTTGATTCACATCTTTAGAAGATGTTTATCGAAAACTTCCATAATCACCTTCAGGATAAGTTGACTATGATGAATTTTCCTTTGTTCATGCATTTATACATGACCCTTTGTGATTATCACAACTCAGTTACTGTTCGTGATTCAAAGTCCACTTCTAACTAAGGTGAGAAGTTTGAACAAAGCAACCAAAACAATGCAATAAACATTAGAAAACCCAATAGAGGCTTCTTACAGTTCAATCCACCTCCTCCAGAACCAACTCAACTTGTTCCAAGTCAAGTGGTAACTGTTAAACCAAATGTTTATTTTCATTTTCATCACCAAAATGGACATGACACCGAACAATGTGTCTCAAACACTTAGTTCAAGACCTCATTGATTCGGTTCATTTTTCCATTATAGGTGTCAATGATCATGGCAATAAGTCCGTTGCACTCCCTAATTAGAATTTACAAATATTTACCAACCCTATGCCTAAAAAAAGTGTTTCATTTGTCAAGGCTAGTGAACATTGAAACACTCATGTGATGAAAATTGATACAAATAATTAGCAACATGATATTACTCTAGATGTTACCCAAGTTAATCCTATGGATAAACTTGTGGGTACGATAGATGTTGTCCCTCGTAAGGTCCCAACCAAAAAACCTCTTGATATTACTTTTTCTTCTCATGATATACTTAAAAATCTTCCTGATGGTCCTCTCTACATAGTCAGCCGCATGTATGATAATCCCACTAATGGGATATTAATAGATCTCACATTTGGTGAGAATGTAATCATGGAAGAGTTTTTAGTATTACATAAGCTTTATCAAGAAGACTATGATAAACCAACCAAATGGATTAAAACACATAGTGGTTTTGTGCACCCTACGATTGGATCGATTGTACTCCCATTACAAATAGGACCCAAGACTTTGGATATAGCATTTTCTATTATTCCACAATCAGATCATTTTTTTCTACAACTAGGCCATCCTTGGCTTCACTCGATGAAAGGGATCCCTTAAGTTATTCACAAATGTTTGAAGTTTCCACATGACAATAAGATATTTACCATACACCACAATGGCTTTAATCCATTGTCCTCTAAAGTTAATTTTTCCTTAGAAGACTTTTGGCCTGGACCTATGGAACCCATCACCCCTTGAAAATAATTCTTTTTCATTGCATATCAAAAGTTCAAAACCAAACGAATAGCCTAAATATTTATTTGTAACATGTTCCCATCCACTTCTACTTCTCCTATCCTAGATGTGACTGTGCTTCAGCCTGAGTTCAAAACTAAACTAAAAATACATCCACATGAGCAACCAACCATATACACCTCCCCTTCCTTGTATAAATTTCCAAGAGAAAATGAAACCAATATCGTCATGCCTCCTCGCATTAAACAAGTTTATAAATCCAAAGAGAAAGTGATTGACCCATCTTTTTTAGTTCCTTCCATTCTTCCCCCTCACGAATAAAAGGAACCTATTGTGAATCAACCTGCTCTTACACCTCCACAACTTCACAATAAAATTAAAAGAAACCATGGTGCTAGGGAGCATAGGCGTCATCATTGTCTCCTTGCTCATCAAATGCAAAATGAAAAAAAAAAGAAAATAAACGTCCACCTTTGATAGAAGCAATAAATGATCACCCTCTTCCTCTTGACCTTCCACAAGATAGTACAGTCCAACCCTCACAACAAAATGATCCAATCCAACACCCACAACTCTTGATAGATCCTTCCTTAGAAATTACCCTTTGTCTTCCTGTCATAATAAATCTTGATGATGATGATGATGAGGAGGAGATCATAAGAATAGATGAAGAAGTGTATAATGATATAAACTCTTTATTTTCATCTACCATGAGCTTAAATGATTTATCTTCTACACCAAGTGAAGAACTTGGCATTTCTCCTAGTTTGACACTTACAATTCTTCCTTTGGACAGTCAACCACTCACACAATATACTGAACATGATTGGGAGGCGGATGACTTGTTAAATGGTTGACTTGCATTCACCTTGCTCACCTTTTTACATTTTCCTTTTTCTTTTTCTTTTCTTTGGTGTACTTTTATGTGCGTATTGTGTTCCCCTATAATGTGTGTTTAATGTTCTCTCTCGCTTTATGCACTTCCTCTATTGGTACCTCTATTCTTCTCTATATTGTACATTTTGCATTTTCTTTTTCACTTTTGTTTTGTGTTTTCCTTTTGGGGATGCTGCAAAGCATTGAGATGCCCTATGTCTCTTCCATGTTAACCCAAATAGTGCCTTTTCCTTTTTACTTTATATTTTTCTTTTGTTTTCCTTTTGGGGATGATGTAAGGCATTAGGACTACAATGTCTCCTTCATGTTGACCCAAAGTATTTTTCTTTTCGTTTTCGTTTTCATTTTCTTTTTGCTTGTGTTTTCCTTTTGGGGATGATGAAAAGCATTGAGACAACAATGTCTCTTCAATGTTTACACAAAACAAACTTTATTTTTCCTTAGTTTTCACTCTCTTTGTGTCATTATTCTAGTTCTATGTGCTTTGGGTCCAATGATGACAATTTCGATCTTTTTAATAAAAATAGTGTAGCAACGAACATACTCACCCCAAATCCATAGATCCCTTATGTGTTTCATGTGTTCCTTTATGGGCGGAAATCTTCCTTTTTTTGTTTTCTTTTTCGTTTACATGAAGTAGCCTTACTTGGAAACATATGACTTGGCATAGGGGCTTTCCAAGTTGGATCTCATGTCTTGTTTCTTTTTTTTTTGAATTTTTCCTTCGCTACTTTAAAGTAATTACTCACAACATGGTGTTAGTAGTTTCTTTAAAGTGGGGTGCATAAATTGGCATCATTTCATTTGCATTCTTGGTTCTTAGTGTAACCTTGTCACTTCATACAATGGGTTTGTCACTTTGAGGATGAAATTGGGTATGATGTCCTTCATAAGTGTGATCTATCATAGCATATTACATTCCTCTTGGTGGCATGATGCGATGCACTACATCCCCTAAGTTGTGAATATTGTATTCTTTGATTGGTCCTCTCTTAGAGACATTAGACACAATGTTCCCTAAGTGATAGACCTTGCATGAACTTAACAAGACACCTTTGAACATATTTTACATGTAAGTGCACAAATTCGAATCCATGAAACGTGGAATTTTTTACCTTAGCCAAAAAAAAGAAATCAAAAATGCAAAAATGGTATCCCAATTTTTAAAAATCGGTATCTTGTTTAGCATCGGGATCCCGACCCTAAATCTTAAATGGGATCCTGCTTTTTAAAACTTGGCATCCCATTTGTTAGAGGGTCCCAAAATGATAGACATGGAATGAGATCTCAATTAGTATGAAATGGTATCCCGACTTACAAAAATTGAGATCTCTTTTTGTAATAATCGGGATCCCATTTTGTAATGGTATTTATTTTTTTAAAATGAACTAACTTTCATTTTAGCAGTGCACAGGATCCTAAGTTCTGCACAAGAGTGACCTCCAACAACAGCCTCTAGGTACCCGTCCACCCCCAATTTTTTGCATTTTTTCATTTTTTATTGAAATTGTGAATAGTAGAATTTATTTTACCATGTTTTTTTAAATTTTATTTGATGTTTTAAGCATTTTATTTCCTATTATAGCAGAAATTAGGAATTGTAGAAATAGATGAAAAAATGCAATGAAACCTAAAGATATTGAATAGAAACAAAAAAATGAACTTTCAATTGTATTTTAGAAACAAAATTGAGCTTTTGAAACATAAATTGTTTGGGCAAACAAACAAAATATGTATTTCAAAACCCTAATTCAAAAAAAACAAAAAAAAACATTTCAAAACCCTAGAAATGGAAATGAAATAAAAATTGCATTTAGAAACCCTAATCAAGCTTTTTGAAATCCAAAATTAAAAATAAACCAAACAATTGAATTTGAAAACCCTAGCTTGAAATAAAATGAAAAAATTGCATTAAAAACTCTAATTGCTTAGAAATTGAAACCCTCAATTGAATTAAAACAAAAAAATTGCTAAAACCCTAAATTCAAATTGAACAAATCATTTTGATTTTGAAAACCCTAATTTTGAGATCAAGAAAATTCATTTGGGAAATTTAAATGTTTTAAATTTCATTTGGATTGTATTGAGAAAATGATATGTTAAACTTTAGTTTCAATGTTGAATTATAATTAGATTAGAAAATAATATGTTAAAGAATAGTTACAATTCATAAATTTCATCAATGTTTGGTTGCAAATTTAGTTAGAAAATTCATAAATCCAAGTGTACAATCGATTTCCAATTGTCACTTAATTAGATAGTATTAAACATCCATTTCAATTTTATGATTTGATCTCTCTTAGTCATGCCTTGTTTCCATTTCTTGTTTGCATGTGTTCTCTATTGTCTTTTGACAATCTTAATCCCCTTTTTAGTCAATTACTTGTTAATTAGGCTTCTAGTTTAGTCTAAAATCTCAATTTTTCCACTACTTACCTAGACACTAAAAGAATCTAAATATGTTTCTTTTCTTTCTTTTAGGTTCTTTCAATTCCAAACAATCAAAAATAAAATACTTGATTGAACATTAACTAATTTTATATTATACATTTTATATCATAAAATTCATTTAAGTGGGAAATATTAATGAAAAAAATGTTAAATAAAATTATCTTATATTCAATTAAAAAAGTATCCAGCTAAAATATACATCAAACTCAATCTTAATAATACATAATTATGTGTTTGTATTACGTAAATAGTCAATCTATTCATAAAATAAAAAATATTCATAAACTAGGTAGTAACTTACAAGTCCATTATTCCAAGGTCCACCCAAACTTCACCCTAAGTTCGCTAAACCCTAAACCCTGAACTCTAAAATCTAAACCCTGAACACTAAAGCATTCATTTTTTCCTAGGACCTTAAAATGAAATTTGGTTGCCTTAGGCAACTCTGCCAAATTTTATTCCCTTAACCCATGTCATTTTGTCGTAGGACCTTACTACAATGATCCCCTTAAGCCCTCCTATTACCCTAAACTGTAAACTCTAAACCTTGAACCCTAAAGACATCATTTTTTCCTAGGCCCTTAATGAGATTTGGTTTCCTTGGGCAACGTCACCAAATTTCATTCACTTGATCCATGCCATTTTGTCCTAGGACCTCACTAGACATAGATCCCCTTAAGCCAGCCTATCACCCTAAATCACAAATCGATGTCTTAAGGGGTCATAATATGATATTTTTTAAGGGGATCAAAGAAGTTCTCAAAATTTGGTGAAGTTGCCCAAGGCAACCAAATTTAACAATAATAAGATCATGCAAGATTCTAATATGAATCATATTTCATGATCTAGGTTGGTCAGTTGAAACAAGAGCTATCTCAATTAACTATTCCACAAGAAAATATTCTTCACTAACTTCCAAGTTCATTATATTCCAAGGGACACCAAAAATTCACCCTAAGTTCTGTAAACCAAAACCCTAAACTCTAAAATCTAAACCCTAAACACTAAAGAATTCATTTTGTCCTAGGACCTCAAAATGAAATTTGGTTTCCTTAGGAAAATCCACCAAATTTTATTCCCTTAATCCATTTAATTTTGTTGTAGGATCTCACTACATAGATCCCCTTAAGCTATCCTATTACTCTAAACCCTACACTCTAAACTTTAAACCCTAAAACCTAAAGCCATCATTTTTTCTTAGGCTCTTAATGAAATTTGGTTGCCTTGGGAAACTTCAGCAAATTTTATTCACTTGAGCAATGTCATTCTATCCTAGGACCTCACTAGACATAGATCCCTTTAAGCCATCCTATCACCCAAAACCATAAATCAATTTCTTAAAGGGTCCTAATATGACATTTCTTAAGGGGATCAAGTAAGAACTCAAAATTTGGTGAAGTTGCCCAAGGCAACCAAATTTAACAATAATAATATCATGCAAGATTATAATATGAATGAGATAAATCATGATCTAGGTTGACCGATTTACAGTTTAGGGTGATAAGATGGCTTAAGGGGATCTATGTCTAGTAAGTTCCTAGGACAAAATGACATGGGTCAAGTGAATAAAATTTGGTGAAGTTGCCTCCGACTTTAATGAAATTTTGTTGCCTTGGGAATCTTCATCAAATTTTAAATTCACTTAAAATCCATGTCATTTTTTACTAGAACCTTACTACATAGACCTCCTTAAGGCATCTTATTACCGTAAAAACTAAATCCTATACTCTAAACCATAAACCCTATAGCATTAATAAATTATTCTATATTAATAATTAATTGTATTTTCATTCAAGTAACATGCCTTAGACATAAATGAGGCTTGCATATTTTATCATTTATATTCAATTAGGCCATTTATAATGAATGGTTTTAGGGTATTTCCTAAACATGTATTTTACATTTTGAAATTACAAATCTAATGCAGGTTCACTCATATCTTAGAGATCACATGGATCGACTCAATAATATTCACAATCCACCTCCATGCCATCCATATCCACCACCTTCACCTCCACCTCTACCCACTCCACCTCATAACCCCCCACCTCCACCACCTGAAATCAATGGTGCTCGTTTCCAAGCACGAATCAATTCCAATGTTAGTACCATGCAAGATCAAATCAACATTATTCAAAATGAAGAATGTGTCCCACCACCTGTGAGGATGATTGCATCTATGATGTAAACCATTGTTGATGTTGTCAAGGCTATGGATGGGATCTTAGATGAGCATCAAAAATGGCTAGAGGAGAGAACTTCTAATTCTGAAAAGGAAAAGGAAAAAAAATGAAGAGATGCAGTAGAGAGCCACAATAGTTTCTAAATTAAGACAACGATCTTAAATAGTTATGAATTTATGAATTTGGTGAATGATGGATATTTTGTGAGATGAATTTATAAAATTGGTTGGATGGATATTTTTAGTGACATGAATTTATGATTTTGGTTCTAGATGAATATTTTTAGTGACATGAATTTATGAGTTCGGTGGAATTTATGAACTTATAATGATGAATTTATAATAGCATTTATTTTATGAATATCTACTAGATCATTATTTCTCATGTTGGAAATTTGTAATATATATATATATATATATATATATATGTGTGTGTGTGTGTGTGTGTGTGTGTGTGAGAGAGAGAGAGAGAGACATAAAACAAGCATTTTGTAAATGTTTCAAGTTTATTGTTTAGTATGTACACATGTATTAAAATTACATATAGTTCTTAAATTTTGAAATTTTTATGTATGTACATAGTTTAGTTTAATAATGTGTGCATGAAAATTATGCACTGTATTTTTTATTTTAAATGTATGTACATATTATACTTAGAATTTTGTATGCACATGCTCAAGTTCAATCAATGTATATGTGTGTTTCAATTTTATATGATCTTAATATATGTATACACATCCTATTTAAACAAATTTGTATATTTGTTTCAAATTTAAATATTTCTTGTCATTTTTTATGTTTGTATGTTAATTTTGTATAATTTAATGTAGGTGCACATTTATATCTCATATCATGGATGATTTTAACATTGATAACATCACCAATCCACCACTTCAGTTGCCTCCCCCTCCACCTCCTCCTCTACCTAATATGCCACCTCCAGCACCTATTGCATCTGATAAGGCTTGCTTGCTAGCACACATAAATGATTAGGTTGCATCCATAAAAAATCAAATCAATGCTATGCAGAGTCAAGCATTGATTCCACCACATGTGAGACATTTTGCATCTGTGATGCAAAATGTTGTGGATGCCATTAGGACCATTGGTTCTGATGTAGATAAGAATCAATGAGACATATATCATATGAGACAATTTTATGTTGATGGTCTCTCTTATAAACAAATTTTAGACCTTAAAATAATGAAATCCCACCTAGCCCCCTACTTTCTTGACCTTGTTACTCGACAACCCATTCCTCCCAACAAATCTAGAATATCCATGAAGTGGTGCATACATCCATTGTTGGTGTAATTAAATGTCTTGTACCTTGTCCTAGGTCTTGATTACACGTTAGTTAAGTTTACTTAGGGACCACATAGGAGGTTGTTGGAGATTTTCCACCTTTGGTGGATTTGACATGTCATACCTCATCACTTCCACCTTTTGTGGACACATCATGTGATCATCTCTCCACCCTTTGTGGGTGATCCACCTTTTGTGGAGATTATCACATTATCTTTTTCCACTTTAGATGGAGTGAAAAATTCTCCTAGTTGTCTCATGTCATAAGATTACAACACTTGTCATAATCTTATTCCCTTCTATGTTCTCACCTTGGCTATATATCCAAGGGGTCTCCTATGTACTATTAGCTCATTACATTCTATTATTTTGATAGAATATAGTTTATTCTTGTCATCTTATTTCTATCTCTCTTTTGTGATTTCTATTAGGCCTCTAGATCTTGGGTGGCTACCTTCATAGCCAATTCTTACATGGTATCGAAGCTTTTGGAGTGCCTTTAGTTAGTCTTTTGGAGAGATTATTGGAGGGTTCCATTTTTGGCCTTGTGTTGCAGGTGCATTTTGCGAGCTTGTTGCATTAGATCTGAGCTCGCCATTGCATCTAGAGTGTCTGAGATAGTCAGATTTGCCTTTTGTTTTGTCTTAGTTGGACATTGGAGGCCAAATCTATAAAGGGTTGAAGATTGGAGGTGGTTGCCAGATCCAGGACCTAGCTACCACTTTGGAGCATTTTCAGCCAAAAAGGACACTGCCATTACATTCAGAAGGGCCAAGAACCTATAAATCGACTACCAAATTGTCCAAATCGAAGCAAGTTTCTCTCAGAGGCAAAAAAATTTAGCAGGCGGGCCGTACAACCCTACCTGCGCAGGGACGATTTAAAAAAATTTATTTTAGAAAATTATTTTTAAATCATCTTAAATATTAAAAGAGTGCTTTTAAGTTATTAAAAATAATAATAAAATCTTTTTATAAAGATTTTTAATAAAAAACTTTTTAACCCTCTGGAATGTAGCAGTCTTATGATTACCTGGGATGCCAGTGGTGGAGACCGTTACCACACCGCAGCGATATGGCCGATCGCCGGGGAACAGCATTGCCACATCCCTAATGACCTTTGAAATAAAACTTTAAATATATGTTTTTTAAGTTTTCAAAATAAAACTTTATTATTATTTTCAATGTTTTTTAATAAAATTTTTATGATTTTAATTAGTTTTGAAAAATAAAACTTTAATAGTCTTTTCTTTAATAAATTTTAATAGAGTTTTTAAAATCTCAAACATATTTGTTTTTCTTTGTCAATTTTTAATAAAGTTTTTAATCTTGTTGAAATTGTTTTTTTTTTTTTTCTTTTATTTTTTTAATAAGTTTTCTAATAAAATAAATTTTAAATAGACACACAAAGAAGTTTTTAAAAAATAAATCATGCATTAATAAGTAAAATTGGAGAAATTATTTTTCCTCCCGATCGAGCCTTGCCTTGGACCATTTGTTCCTCTAATCGACAGTCAAATTGGGGTCAGTTGCTCCTACCGACATCCACCTGGAGTGCTTTCTTCACAGTCTTCAGCTTTGGGTTTTTTTGGTTGGCTTCTTCATTAGCATTTCTGGATTTGCATCATGATCATTGTAGTTCTCCTCTTTGTAATGTTGTAATCACACTAAAATAAAGTGTCACAATCTTCTATTTCAGTGTACTATGTCATGTTTTGTATGCTTCTTTGGATTGATCTATGTATCTAGTGTTAGTTCCTATATACTCAGCGTATGCAGCGGCTAGTTACCCATGCATTTCAGTGAGATGGACTAATCACCATATAGACTCCTATTTTGGAAGCACTCTACCTATCTTCAAAAGTTTGGTTGTACATCCAGAGACTTCGTGCATGGCTCCAGTCAGACTTGGATTGTACAAATTGTGCATGGCTCCAATGAAGCTTAGATTGTACCAATATGTTATTATCGAGCATTCAGTTGATGCTCATGCAGTTGTCTTTTTGGTTATGACCTTATTCTTGTTGCAGTGTGGATTCTTCTACAGTTCTTCATCGACAGATTCTGTAGTTACTCTTGAGTTGATAGATTCAGCTCAGTCACCAGTTATGTGGCATCTTCTATAGTTGTACCTAATTCCTTCTATCAGTGCTTTGCATAGCTTGGCATTTCTTTTGGAACAACATTTGGAGGACTCATCATCATCTTTGGTCTGCTCTACTTCAACTTTCACATTGTTCTACATTCTTTCCTTCTTCAGTTTAGATTGGGGACACTTGACATTGTGACATTTGAGCAATGACTCTCCATTGAGGGGGGGTTGCATGGACTATCTCTTATGGGGGGGACTTTTTCCTCACTTGAGGTTTTATCCTTCCTAGAGCATGATTCTTATTTTGTATTTCATCTCTCTTTTGGGGGGTAGTTTTTTCCCACTGGGTTTTTCTATCTTTACTCCACTTGTGAGAGATTGCATTGCATTTGTACATGGGTACCTAACATGGCCTAGTAGCTGGGACCCATCTTGCATTGTTTGCATTTGTGCACATTCTCCCTAAGTTGCACTTAAAGGGGGGTGTTGGTGTAATTAAATGTCTTGTACCTTGTCCTAGGTCTTGATTACACCTTAGTTAAGTTTACTTAGGGACCACATAGGAGGTTGTTGGATATTTTTCACCTCTGGTGGAGTTGACATGTCATACCTCATCACTTCCACCTTTTGTGGACACATCATGTGATCATCTCTCCACCCTTTGTGGGTGATCCACCTTTTGTGGAGATTATCACATTATCCTTTTCCACTTTAGATGGAGTGATAAATTTTCCTAGTTGTCTCATGTCATAAGATTATGACACTTGTGATAATCTTATGCCCTTCTATGTTCTCACCTTGGCTATATATCCAAGGGGTCTCCTATGTACTATTAGCTCATTACATTCTATTATATTGACAGAATATAGTTTATTCTTGTCATCTTATTTCTATCTCTCTTTTGTTATTTCTATTAGGCCTCTAGATCTTGGGTGGCTACCTTCATAGCCAATTCTTACATCCACAAATGAGTGCACATTTTTGGGATCAATGGTATATAGTTTTTGATAGTGCCCCACATGCTAATTAGGAGTGCCCATTATGTTTTTTGAGGAAACTATATGTAGAGTTTGATATGGGGAAAAAGCACAATTATATTGATTTTAAATCATTTCAGGATGTTTGTGGTAGCATGCCACAAGTACAAAGGTTAGGGGCAAGGGTTGATCCCCAACTTCCCATGCATGCACAAACCCTTGTTGTTGCTCCTGGTCCTCCCATTCCCACACCTGTGCATCATCGAGCTGTGGTCTCAAAATTAGTTTCCCTTAGTACACTCATAGGAGACCTTGATCAACATGCTTCTGTGATAGCAGGTGGGGAGCATAGAGATGATGATGATGGAGGAGTGTGTTGTGGAGCTAGTTTGAGTACCACTCTAGGAGTGTCAAGGCCCACGCCACATGTATGTACCAGTTGCCATCACGTATGATATGGACCTGATCAGGCCACACCTAGTTCAGGTGGACGTGGAGATTCTGGTGGTTCATCTAGTCACATCAGTTCATTTGTAGATTTTCTTACATCAGACCGTCACCCTGATGACACTATGACATAGGTATAAATATGCATCTACATGTTCATTTTATAATAATTTTGATGAATGTATATATCAAAGAAAATTTTGTAATACATTTTAACAATCAAACTGTTTGGTGTGTAGACGACACTAACGATGGGGAAATCATTTGTTCCATGAGTACATACATCGATACCAGTCCTACTCGGCAACCCTTATGGGGTATTTTGATTTCAATTTTTTAAATTATATACGAAATGATTTCTAACTTGACTTTTAAATTTATAATTGAATCACATATATGTTTGAAATATTTATGTTGGTTTAGGCGTGTCAATCATCTTCCACGTCAATTCCACCCAAGGGGTTGTCAAGCACTTCTCCACCATCGGGCATTGTAGATCAGGGGTAGGTACATTTATATTATATATTTTTTATATTACATTAGTATAGTAGAAGAATATGATAAACCAATCGCATGGATTAAAACACATACTGGTTTTGTGTGCCCTATGATTAGATCGATTGTACTCCCATTACAAATAGGACCCAACACTTTGGATGTAACATTTTCTATTATTCCACAATCAAATCAATTTCATCTGTAGCTAGGCCATCCTTGGCTTTGCTGGATGAAAGAAATCCCTTCAGTTATTCACAAATTTTTTAAGTTTCCACATGACAATGAGATATTTACCATACACCACAATGGCTTTAATCCATTTTCCTCTAAAGGTAATTTTTTCTTAGAATCCTTTTGGCCTAGACCGATGGAACCCATCACCCCTCAAAAATACTTCTTTTTTATTGCCTATCAAAAGTTTAAAGCAGAAAAAAAATAGCCTAACTTTCTCTTCATAACATGTCCTCGTCCACTTTCGCTTCTCCTATCCTAGATGAGACCATGCTTCAGCCTAACTCTGAAATTGAACAAACAATACAACCTCATGAGCAACCAACCATAGAAACCTCCCCATCCTCATATAAATGTCCAAGAGAAAATGAAACCAATCTCGTCATGCCTCCTCACATTAAACAAGTTTATAAACCCAAAGAGAAAGTGATTGACCCATCTTCTTCAATTCCTTCCATTCTTCCCCATCAAGAAGAAAAGGAACCTATGGTGGATCAACCCACTCTTACACCTCCACAAAGTCTGGGTGATCCCACAAAGTTGGTTTACAATTTTTGGGAGATTCTAATTTTTGCTGAAATCACATATTTTTAGAAAATATAATGATTTAATCCTTTGAAATTTTTATTTCAATTATTCCAGTTGAAGAGGTTTTGATTAAACTACCTTAGATCAAACCCCCTTGGATAGAACCCTTCTAGTTTTAAACCATACCTATAACAAATTCTCCTTTACACCTATCAAAATGATGATAAAAAACAACTTTTGATTTACCTTTTGGGGGATCAAATGAATTCATTTAAAAAAAAATTGTATGTAGTCCTTATTATAAGTTTCCAAAAAAGTATAATTTTAAATAAATTTTATTTTATTATTATATTTATTTTTTATTTCTTGTTCACAAATGTAGGTTTTTCATCGAAATCAAACTCGTTGTTCTGCACATGGAAAAACAGAAGATTTTCAAATTTTTTGTTTGAAAAATATGAGTGCACTAGATATTCAAGTCCTTGATCCAACAAAAAAAAGAAAAATTGATACATACAAAAAAAGTTACGCGTTATACAGTCCTACTATGTCTAAATTGTAATTGGTTTGACTTTGAAACTTGATTAAAAAAAAATATTAAATAAAAAACAATATAACAAAGTGGAAGCACTTGATATCAGAGTTACAAATCTAAATTAAAAAGAATTAGAATTTTATACTTCATGGAAAAAAAATTATGTGTTATACGGTGAGCGTCACTTTTTTAAAATGTTGTTTTTTGAAAAGAACTAGTTTTTGAGGGAGATTGAAAAAGAAGTGCAATCTAATTCCAAATTTTTTGAAAAAAACATATTTAAAACCTACAAACAAAATTTCACAAAGCTCTAGTTTGCATCAACTTTAAATTCCTCACGGTTTAGCCGCTATATGTGCCTGAAAGTGAAGATTTAGTTTTAAAAAACTATTTAAGTGTCTAGTTTGGCCAAAAATTGTAAGCCATTGTTGTGGGATCACCCAAATTCACAATAAAATTAAAAGAAACCATTGTGCTAGGGAGCATAGGCGTTATCATCGTCTCCTTGCTCGTCAGATGCAAAATGAAAACAACAAAGAAAATCAACGTCCACCTTTGACTGAAGCAATAAATGATCACCCTCCTCCTCCTGAGCTGCCAGAAGATAGTAGAATCCAACCCTCACAACAAAATGATCCAATCCAACAGCCATAGCTCCTAACAGATCCTTCCTTAGAAATTACCCCCCATCTTCCTGTCGTAATCAATCTTGATGATGATAATGATGGTGATGAGGAGATCATAAGAATAGATGAAGTGCATAACTATCTAAACTCTTTATTTTCATCTACCATGAGCTTAAATGATAAATCTTCCACACCAAGTGAAGAACCTGGCACTTCTCCTAGTTCGACACTTACAATTCTTCATTTCAATAGTCAACCACCCACACAATATACTGAACATGATTGGGAGGTGGATGACTTGTTAAATGGTTGACTTGCAATCGCCTTGCTCACCTTTTTACATTTTCCTTTTTTTTTTTCTTTTCTTTGGTGTGCTTTTCTATGCATATTGTGTTCCCATGTAATGTGTGTTTAATGCTCTCTCTGACTTTGTGCACTTCCTTTATTTGTACCTCTCTTCTTCTCTATGTCATACATTTTTCATTTCCTTTGTCACTTTTGTTTTTTATTTTCCTTTTGGGGATGATGCAAAGCATTGAGATGCCCTATGTCTCTTCCATGTTGACCCAAATGGTCTATTTTCCTTTTTACTTTATATTTTTCTTTTGTTTTCCTTTTGGGGATGATGCAAGGCATTAAGACTGTAAGGTCTCCTTCATGGTGACCCAAAATATTTTTCTTTTCATTTTCCCTTTCATTTTCTTTTTGCTTGTGTTTTCCTTTTGGGGACTATGCAAAGCATTGAGATAGCAATATCTCTTCCATGTTGACCCAAAACAGACTTTATTTTTCTTTTTTTTTTGCTCTCTTTGTGTCATTATTCCAGTTCTATGTACTTTGGGTCCAATAATGACAGTTCTGAGCTCTTTAATAAAAATAGTGTAGCAACGAACATACTAACCCAAAATCCATAGATCCCTTATGTGTTTCGTGTGTTCCTTTCTGTGGGGTAACCTTCCTTTCTTTCGTTTTCTTTAACATTTACATGAAGCAACCTTACTTGGAAACATATGACTTGGCATAGGGGCTTTCCAAGTTGGCTCTCATGTCTTGTTTCTTATTTTTTGAATTTTTCCTTCGCTACTTTAAAGTAATTGCTCACAACATGGTGTTAGCAGTTTCTTTAAAGTGGGGCACATACATTGGCATCATTTCATTTGCATTTTTGGTTCTTAGTGCAACCTTGTCACTTCATATGATGTGTTTGTCACTTTGTGGATGACATTAGGTTGATGTCCTTCATAAGTGGGATCTATCTTAGCATATTACATTCCTCTTTATGGCATGATGCAATGCAGTGCATCCCCTCAGTTGTGAATATTATATTCTTTGATTGGTTCTCTCTTAGAGACATTAGACACAATGTTCCCTAAGTGATAGACCTTGTATGGACTTAACAAGACTTCTTTGAACATATTTTACAAGTAAGTGTACAAATTTGAGTCCACAAAAAGTGGAATTTTTTTCCTTAGCCAAACAAATGAAATTGACATTGCAAAAATGGGATCCCAATTTTTATAAACGAGATCCTGATTTTTAAAAATTGGGATCCTATTTAGCTTTGGGATCCCAAGCCTAAATCTTGAATGGGATCCCTCTTTTTAAAACTCGCGATCCCATTTTTTAGAGGGTCCCCAGAGTAGAAGCCCAGGAGCCAGGGAATATGTTCATCAAGTCAAAATGGGGATCAGTTGCTCATGGGATGTCAGGTGCAGATGCCAATTCTTCAGCCTGTGTGGAATTATAGAAATAGATGAAAAAACACAATGAAACCTAAAGATATTGAATAGAAACAAAAAAATGAACCTTCAATTGTATTTTAGAAACAAAATTTAGCTTTTGAAACCTAAATTGTTCGATCAAACCAAAAAAAATTGTATTTGAAAACCCTAATTGAAATAAAACAAAAAAAATTGCATTTCAAAACCTTAGAAATTGAAATGAAATAAAAAAATTGCATTTAGAAACCCTAATCAAGCTTTTTGAAATCCAGAATTCAAAACAAACAAAAAAAATGAATTTGAAAACCCTAGTTTGAAATAAAATGAAAAAATTGCATTAAAACCCTAATTGCTTAGAAATTGAAACCCTAAATTGAACTGAAACAAAATATTGCTAAAACCCTAAATTGAAATCGAACAAATCATTTTGATTTTGAAAACCCTAATTTGAGCTCAAGAAAATTCATTTACAAAGCTTAAATGTTTTAAATTTCATTTGCATTGTATGGAGAAAATGATATGTTAAACTTTAGTTTCAATGTTTAATTATAATTAGATTGGAAAACAATATGTTAAAGAATAGTTACAATTCATAAATTTTATCAATGTTTGTTTGCAAATTTAGTTAGCAAATTCGTAAATCCAAGTGTACAATCGATTTCCAATTGTCACTTAATTAGATAGTATTCAACATTCATTTCTATTTTATGTTTTGATCTCTCTTAGTCATGCCTTGTTTCCATTTCTTGTTTGCATGTGTTGTCTGTTGTCTTTTGACAATCTTAACCCCCATTCTAGTCAATTACTTGTTAATTAGGCTTCTAGTTTAGTCTAAAATCTCAATTTTTGCACTAGTTACCTAGACACTAAAAGAATCTAAATATTTTTATTTTCTTTCTTTTAGGTTATTTCAATTCCAAAGAATCAAAAATAAAATACTTGATTCAACATTAACTAATTTTATATCATAAAATTCATTTAAGTGGGAAATATTAATGAAAAAAATGTTAAATAAAATAATCTTATATTCAATTAAAAAAATATCCAGTTAAAATATACATCAAACTCAATCTTAATAATACATAATTATGTGTTTCTATTATGAAAATAGTCAATCTATTCATAAAATAAAAAATATTCATAAACTAGGTACTAACTTGCAAGTCCATTATTCCAAGGGCCACCCAAACTTCACCCTAAGTTCACTAAACCCTAAACCCTGAACTCTAAAATCTAAACCCTTAACACTAAAGCATTCACTTTGTCCTAGGACCCTACTACAAAGATCCCCTTAAGTCATCCTTTACCCTAAACCCCAAAGACATCATTTTTTATAGGCCCTTAATGAAATTTGGTTGCCTTGGGCAACGTCACCAAATTTTATTCACTTGAGCCATGTCATTTTGTCCTTAGGACCTTAGTAGAAATAGATCTCCTTAAGCCATCCTATCACCCTAAATCATAAATTGATGTATTAAGGAGTCCTAATATGACATTTCTTAAGGGGATCAAAGAAGTTTTCAAAATTTGGTGAATTTGCCCAAGGCAACCAAATTTAACAATAATAAGATCATGCAAGATTATAATATGAATAATATTTCATGATCTAGGTTGGTCAGTTGAAACAAGAGATATCTCAATCAACTGTTCCACAAGAAAATGTTCTTCACTAACTTGCAAGCTCATTATATTCCAAGGGACATAAAAAATTCACCCTAAGTTCTGTAAACCCTAAACCCTGAACTCTAAAATCTAAACCCTAAACACTAACACATTCATTTTGTCCTAGGACCTTAAAATGAAATTTGGTCTCCTTAGGAAACTCCACCAGATTTTATTCCCTTAAGTCATTTCATTTTGTCATAGGATCTTACTACATAGATCCCCTTAAGCTATCCTATTACCCTAAACCCTAAACTCTAAGCTCTAAACCCTAAACCCTAAAGTCATCATTTTTTCTTAAGCTCTTAATGAAATTTGGTTGCCTTGGGAAACTTCACCAAATTTTATTCACTTGAGCCATGTCATTCTATTATAGGACCTCACTAGAAATAGATCCCCTTAAACCATCATATCACACTAAACCGTAAATCGATTTATTAAAGGGTCCTAATATGACATTTCTTAAGGAGATCAAATAAGCTCTCAAAATTTGGTGAAGTTGTCAAAGGAAGAAAAATTTAACAATAATAAGATCATGTAAGATCATAATATGAATGAGATAAATCATGATCTAGGTTGATCGATTTACGGTTTAGGGTGATAGGATGGCTTAAGGGGATCTATGTCTAGTAAGTTCCTAGGACAAAATGACATGGCTCAAGTGAATATTTAAATTTGGTGAAGTTGCCTCAGACCTTAATGAAATTTCATTTCCTTGGGCATCTTCACCAAATTTTATTCACTTAAAACTGATGGCATTTTGTACTAAAACCTTACTACACATATCCCCTTAAGGCATTCTATTACCCTAAACCTAAATCCTAAACTCTAAACCCTAAACCCTATAGCATTCATAAATTGTCCTATATTAATAGTTAATTATATTTTCATTCAAGTAACATGACTTAGACAGAAATGAGGCTTGCATATTTTATCATGTGTATTCAATTAGGCCATTTATATTGAATGGTTTTAGGGTATTTCCTAAACATGTATCTTACATTTTGAAATTACAAATCTAATGCAGGTTCACTCATATCTTAGAGATCACTTGAATCGACTCAATAATATTAGCAATCCACCTTCGCACCATCCATCTCCACCACCTTCACCTCCACCTCCACCACCTAAAATCAATGGTGCTCACTTGCAAGCATGAATCAATTCCAATGTTAGAACCATGCAAGATCAAATCAACATTATTCAAAATGAAGAATGTGTCGCACCACGTATAAGGATGATTACATCTAGGATGCAAACCATTGTTGATGTTGTTAGGGCTATGGATGGGATCTTAGATGAGCATCACCAATGGCTAGAGGAGAGGAGAACTTCCGATTCTGAAAAGGAAAATGTAAAGAAATGAAGAGATGTAGTAGAGAGCCACAATAGTTTCTAAATTAAGACAATGATCTTAAATAGTTATGAATTTATGAATTTGGTGAACGATGGATATTTTTTGAGATGAATTTATAAAATGGGCTGGATGGATATTTTTAGTGACGTGAATTTATGATTTTTTTTCTAAATGGATATTTGTAGTGACATGAATTTATGAATTTGGTGGAATTTATGAACTTATAATAATGAATTTATAATAGTATATATTTTATGAATATCTACTAGATCATGATTTCTCATGTTGGAAAATTGTTATATATATGTGTTAGACATAAAATGAGCTTTTTGTGATTGTTTCAAGTTTATTGTTATGTACACATGTATTAAAATTGCATATAGTTCTTAAATTTTGAATTTTTTTATGTATGTACATAGTTTAGTTTAATGATTTATGCATGCAAATTATGCATTGTATTTTTTATTTTAAATGTATGTACATGTTAAATTTTGAATTTTGTATGCACATGATCAAGTTCAATCAATGTATATATGTGTTTTAATTTTATATTCTCTTAATATATGTATGCACATCCTATTTAAAAAAAATTGCATGTGTGTTTCAAATTTAACTATTTCTTGTCAATTTTTGAGTTTGTATGTTAATTTGTATAATTTAATGCAGGTGCACACTTATATCTCATATCATGGATGATTTTAACATTGATGGCATCATCATCCCACCACTTTAGCTGCCTCCCCCTCCACCTACCCCTCCACCTAATATGCCACCTCCAGCACCTATTGCATTTGATGAGGCACGCTTGCTAGCACACATAAATGATCAGGTTGCATCCATAAAAAAACAAATCAATGCTATGCAGAGTCAAGCATTGATTCCACCACATGTGATATTTTTTGCATCTATGATGCAAAATGTTGTGGATCCCATTAGGACCATTGGTTTTTATCTAGATAGGCATCAATGAGACAAAGATCGGATGAGACAATTTTATGTTGATGGTCATGATCTCTCTTATAAACAATTTTTAGACCTTAAAATAATGAAAGCCCACCTAGCCACCTACTTTCTTGACCTCGTTACTCGACAACCCATTCCTCCCCACAAATCTACAATATACATGAGGTGGTGCATACATCCACAGATGAGTGCACGTTTTTTGGATCAATGGTATATGGTTTTTGATAGTGCCCCACATGCTAATTGGGAGTGCCCATTGTAGTTTTTGAGGAAATTATATGTAGAGTTTGTTATGGGGAAAAATCCTAATTATTTTTATTTTAAATCATTTCAAGGCATTGGTGGCGGCATGCCACAAAAGAGGTTAGGGGCAAGGGTTGATCCCCAATGCCCCGTGCATGTACAAACCCTTGTTGTTTCTCTTGGTCCTCCCATTCCCACACCTGTGCATCATCGAGTTGTGTCTCGACATTAGGTTCCCTTAGTACACTCATAGGAGACCTTGATCAACGTGCTTCTGTGATAGTGGGTGGGGCATATAGAGATGATGATGATGGAGGAGTGTTTTATGGAGCTGGTCTGAGTACCACTCCAGGAGTGTCAAGGGCCATCCCACATGTATGTACTAGTTTCCATCAAGTATGTTATGGACCTGATCAGGCCACACCTAGTTCAGGTAGACGTGGAGATTCTGGTGGTTCATCTAGTCACATTCGTTCATTTGTAGAGTTTCTTATAGCAGACCATCACCTTAAGGACACTATGACACATATATAAATATGCATCTACATGTTCATTTTATAAGAATTTTGATGAATGTATATATCAAAGAAAATTTTGTAATACATTTTAACAATCAAATTTTTTTGTGTACAGATGACACTAATGATGGGGAAATTATCTGTTCCATGAGTACATACATAGACACCAGTCTTACTCAGAAACTCTTATGGGTATTTTGATTTCAATTTTTTAAATTATATATGAAATGATTTTTAACTTGAGTTTTAAATTTATAATTGAATCACATATATGTTTTAAATATCTATGTTGGTTTAGCCGAGTCAATCAGCTTCCACGTCAATTCCATTTAAGGGGTTGTCGAGCACTCCTCCACCATCAAGTGTCGTAGATTAGGGGTAGGTACATTTATATTGTAAATTGTTTAAATTACATTAGTATAGTTACGATCATAAATTTTGAATTCACTATGTATGAAATATGCATGTACACTTATAAATATTATAAGTGTTAAATTTCTACATGTATGTCTAGGTTGATACCACAATGAGAATGGGCATCGAGTAAACATTAGATGTTACGGCTACTCGTGAGGCCTCTAATTTTTAGGTTGTTTAAACAAATTTCTAAGCCAAATGTGCAAACTTGAATATATATATATATATATATATATATATATATATATATATATATATATATATATTAAGGGTATGTGTAGGATCATGATGGGCCAAAAGTGTGATATGATGGGTATGTGGTGATGACTATTTTTTTACCCAAGGTGATGAAATGAAAGGGTTTTAAAGGAAATTCTCATCTTTTTCGATATAATTATGCTTTTTGCTTTGAATTTAATAAGTAATTATTATTCAAATTTTCTATTCAAATTACGACTAAAGTCCTAATTGATAGGCTGGATTGAAAAACATATATAGCTTTCAAAGCGGTGTCACATTTTTTGAGATCTAAAACATGTGTCACATTCTATGCTTTTGCGCCAATATGGGATTAAAAAAAGAAAATTAAATTTGATGAAGTTTTGACCAAGTTAAAGATTGGTAGACATGAGTTTTTGGTTTAAAATTTGTAATAAAAATTCACCAATTAATTATTTACTTGGAAAAATTACAAAAAAATATGCATCACATCGGTGTCGAGGTCCTCTACTTATATCTAAAATCTTATAAAAAAATATTATCATTTTATTGTGGTTAGGGTGATCAAACAAACACCTATTTCTTATTTTTTCCCTAAATTTTAAGTACTACTACATTGGAATTTCAAATTTTCACCAAATAGATTTTTGTTTTTCAAAAACCTAGTAGTTTAGAAACTAAATTAAATTTTCTACAAATTATATTCTTACATTTTTAAAAAATAATATAGATAACTTATTCAAATTTTTACATCAAGTTTCCTAACTCTGATTTTTCTAAATTTTTTGCCACTTAAGGGCTTATTTTTTCCATGATGATCCTTCACATACCCTTAACCTAATTCAAGTATACATGCTTTAATTTTGATCTTGTAGGACTTTGTTAGTGCGACTTTAATCCCTGACCTAGACATAGTTACATCTCCAAGAGGACATGCAAACAAGCTCAAGATCAAATGGTAATTTAATTTTTTATTATATAAAGTCAATTATAAATTATATATTAGAATATAGCTTTTAATTTTAAATTTCAAATTGAATATATATATATATATATATAATATGAGCTAATACATGTTTTAAATTATTTTTCTTTATAGCATGAGACACATCTTGTAGTTGAGCATGTGTAAGCGAGGTTAAGGAGAAAGAGGTGCACAACCTCAAAAGAATATGGTACAATTAAAATATGATAAATTATAAATTGAATTGAATTAAATCATTTTTAATTGTACACTTGTACATCTAATTTTGACTTTCTTTGTCTTGTTTATGTAGATTGATTCAGAGAATTTAGAGGTTGCTTCAGGTGCACCTGAGCATTTGGACCCAAATATGATGGTAATTTAATTTTATGATGAATTATAAATTAAATTGTCATTAAATCATTTTTCATTGTCTTAAATCTAATTTCATCTTTCTCTTGTACAAAGTGTTTTAGGTCATCTGCATAGTCTGCATGGCATGAAGAGGTCTCTTGATTATAGAGACAATACATGACCTAGAAACATGATTTTATGGGTTATATTTGTTTATTTCATGGACTGTATTTTTGGTTTCTCATGTACTTTGTTGGACTTTATATTTCATGGCTCAAATACTTAGTTGGACTTTAGTTCATGGGTTGTACTCTAATGGACTTTATTTCATGCGCTTAATATATTAGTTTCATGCACTTAATATATTTCCATAAATTATGGACTTTATTATTGTTTAAAATTTTAAAATTTTAATTTACACATGTACATTTATGCATTTTATGTTCATAGTCAAGACATTAATCTAGGACATTAATTTGAAATTAAATATAAATATAAAATTAAAGTTTAAATTAATAGGCCATTTTAATATTTATACTTTACAAATTTAGTGATCTCATACATGATATACATGATATTTACATTCCAATAATTAGTGATAATTAGTCAATGAACTATTCAATTCACATCAATCAATAATTAGTCAATAAATCATAATTTACAAATAAAAGCAATCAAAGGATAAAATTTTAAAGAAATAAACAATACCATGCAAGATTAGAGGAAACCAAAAGATTAGTAATTTCTATAAATAGTATCCAACGCACTAATTTATAAGCTGTCAAAACAAATAAAGGCATCCAACACTAATTTATAAAGTCATCAAAGACAAATAATGGCATCAATACTAGTTATAAGGTATCCAAAACAAATAATGGCATCAATTCTAATTTTATAGTATGAAACAAATAATGGCATCGAATACTAATTTATAAGTTGTCAAAAAAAATAATAGCATCCAACACTAATTATAGGTTGTGTTAAGGGGATGTCTTAAGGGGTCATAATATGACATCTTAAGGAGATGTCTTAAGGGGTCCTAATATGATGTCTTAAGGGGTCATAATATGACGTCTTAAGGGGATGTCTTAAGGGGTCCTAATACGACGTCTTAAGGGGATGTCTTAAAGGGTCATAATACGTCGTCTTAAGGGGATTTCTTAAGGGCTCTTAAGGGGTCCTAATATGAAATCTTAAGGGGATGTCTTAAGGGGTCCTAATATGACATCTTAAGGGGTCATAAACAATGTCTTAATGGGATGTCTTAAGGGGTCTTAAGGGAATGTCTTAAGGGGTCATAATACAATGTCTTAAGGGGATGTCTTAGGGGGTTTTATGGTATAGGGTTTAGGGTTTAGGGGATGTCTTAAGGGGTCATAATAAAATGTCTTAAGGGGATGTCTTAAGGGGTCTTAAGGGGATGTCATAAGGGGTCATAATACAATGTATTAAGGGGACGTCTTAAGGTGTGATACCCCTCTGTTTTGCTATGTTTTCTTATCAGCTCAGATACTTTGTTAGACTATATTTTATGTTATTGTTATTCTATCACTGACAATGGAGTGATGAAGACTATATTGATGTGATGACACATTATATGCATGGTGATTATGTTTGACATGCTTTATGTTGCATAGATGCTTAGTTGTGATGACAATGATATATATGCTTCTTGTAGTTTCATTGATATTTTATCTTGTTAGTCTTGTGTGACTATATTGGTGAAGGGGATGAAATTTCATCACTCACATGTGAGCGCCCTATAATTTTTGATGATTGTCTCTCCGCAGTGTGTATGCTTTATTATCTAGATACATGTACGATGTTTGCTTGTTTGTAGGTTTGTAGGTACAGGACAATAGCTTCACCTAGTTTCAAAGGTTTGAGTGTGTCCACTACTCAATAGTAATGATTGGGAGATAGTAATAGACTACCTGGTCAGACCTTTACCCTAGTACAGTGTGTCGTCAATTTGAGTTTTGGTCGTATCCCTTATCTTTTTTGTTTTGGATATTTTATTATTATGCAAGTTTAATTTTGTAGATTAAATGTGTGTTTGATTAAATATTTAATTAATGGAATTATTGTTGTGGAAGCTTTAGAATAAATTAATTAATTAATTTTATTTAGTTATGTTATTAGGTAATTTTAATTATTAAATTATATGGGAATTAAATAAATAATATTGTTTAAATTTGTTGAAATATATAAATTGTTTATTTTTGTAAATGCATGTGGTTATAAAATATTTGTGGTTGTTGAGGGAAATTTTTTTTTTTTGGGATAACTGTGAGTTAGAAATTTGCTATCTAATTATTGAAAATTGATTCTCAGAGGAAAAAGATTGGAAAAAGGAAAGAAAGTTACAAGTTTCACGGGAAGAGTTTTGGTTTTTGTTGAAATATTGGTGAGGAAATTGGGGATCTCTCATAGGATTTTGTTTTAGAATCTTGTTGTAGAATTCTTCACTGTGGTATTGTGTGTTTTCTGGAAAGGGGAAATTTTACTGGAGGAAGCTTTGGCTACATTGGCAATTTGAAGCTACAGAGAAGCTCAACAACAATTCTCGATGCATAGTTCTCCTGGAACAGGTTCCTTTATTGTTTTTGTGAACTTTGAATTGAAAAGTTGTTTATATTACTGTAATGCAATTTAGAAAAGTTTAGAAAGAAATTTTCATTACTGTAGAAGCTTTTGGTTTTATAAAAGATTGCCATGAAAATTAAACCTTTGTAGAAAACAATTTAAGTCCATTGTTTTAATTTGATCATTTGAAATAGATTGAAACAAAAGGAAATTATAGATCTTTGTAGAAAGACGTTCATTTTTTTTTGGGTTCTCAATTCCTTTTAATTGTTTCAGAAAATGAAATCTCTAAGTTTTGTAGAAAACTTCTTCTGTGTAATTTGTTTGCCCGATTTGAATCAATGTTTGAATTTGTTTATATATAAATATATATATATATATGTACATATATATTGAAATGTATATGTACACATACATATATATATTATGTATAAATGTGTTAAATTTATTTTAAACCACTGTAATTTCAACTGTAATAAATATTCGTATGACGAATCTCATAAATATTGGTGAAATTGTTCATAAAATATATATGTGTTTTTTTTTAAAATGCAGTGAATGCATGTATATGGGAGGTTGGGGGTTGCTCCCACAGCTGCCCATATGGGAGGTACACTATGGGAGGTAGCGCTCAACACTGCTCACCCACAGCGCACCCCACATGTGGGTGTGGTTGTGGCCAACGCACCCAGTACAACCTCATATGGTTGTAGATGTTGCGTGGATTTCATATTGTCTGTCTGTTTATTTTTTGAGTTGGGCTTTTAATTAGTATTGTTAGGAAATAATATATATATATATATATATATATTATATATCCATTGTTGGAAATTGTATTGTAATTAATTTAAAATGGAATTTGGGAAAAGCATAATTAATTTTATAATTAAATAATATATTTATATGTATATATAATTATATTTTATTATATATATTAAATATATTTATTTAATGCGTGAGTAATTCAATAAATGTTTACAAGCATGATTAATTTAATTGAAATAATTGATTATTTTAGTTTAATTCGTTGTTGAATTGTAAGTTGGAATCATATTTAAATGGTGCATTGTAAATATGCGAAATTGATTGTTTTGGATTTAGGAAATCTGAATGGTAGTGAATTTAAATGCAATAATTTTTTATTTATATTTCAAGCATTACTGTATTTGTGTAATGGGGGGAAGTATTTGTTATTGTGAAAATCTAAGTCTTCCAAAGATGTAATTTGGGAAAGGGGATGTTGTAACTTTAGTTCACCCTTTGAGATATCCTTGGGTAGTGCACGTATTGGGATTCAGTAATGGACATCCGTAGGGATGTGTTACCTCTTAAGGTGTGTTGGTTATTTGTTGTTAGTTTTAGTGCACTATCTACCCTTGGGTATAGTATGAGTTTATGTGTTGTCGATAGGGGAGTGGCTTTCAACGAGGATCGGGACACAAAGTGGTCCCAGGATAACTCATGTGGAATTCAGTGTAATCAGTGGAAATTAAATAACCTACTTTAGGGGAATGGGTAGTCAACATATTTAACTTGATAATTAGCCACACTCATTAGCTCAAGGGCTTGTGTTAGACTTGAGATGAGTCGGGAAGGCCTAGAATGGCAAGATCATTATCTTTTCTTCTAGAAAGATAATCGATTTTGCACTGATGTGCATGTGGGGTCGGAGTTCGTAAGAGGTTACTAGGATAACCCAAGATGGGGTTCGGCACCTAGGAAGATCTCCTTAGGATAACCAACGCAACATTTGTGATGACACTCCTCCTATGACAATAGTCATTTATTTTGTATAGTGGTTGTTCTTGATTCTATGATTTTGGAAGCAATGTAACCCTATGTTTGTATTTACTGGTACAGTGTGGTTTTGTACTTTTCCTGTGTTAGGGGTAGTTGGTTGTCTTGGTTACCTATTACTATCTCCTAGCATGGGGGTTGGGCCTATGGGTACCATATGGCTGGGTGGAATTCTCCTTACACTGTTGAGATTATCTTCCTGTTTGTGATGGAAAGATCTTCTTGTTCGAGGAGCTCATGTGGTTCTATGGATTTGTACTTCTCTTTGTCATTGTAACTGTGGACACTATGTAATTGTAATCCTCATTTGTATCGAGGAGAACACTTCTGATGTAATTGTAACATTAAGTATGATTTATTTATTGTTGGATTAAATGGTTTATATATGGTTTATATGGTGTTGTATCTGTAGAAATATGCTCATTACATTTCTATGTGTTAGACTTAATATGCAATGGATTACTGCTTTGTTGTATGTTGTTATCATGAGTTAATTCCATGTACTATGTTTTAGAATAAATTGTAAATTTGGAATTTCACATGTAGACATGTTGCGTGGCCTAGAGGATGTATGTGTTAGAGTAGTTTACTTCACTCGTCATTGTTACTCTTTTTAAGAAAAAAAAATTAGTTGTGCTTCCACAATGTTGTGTCATCCTCTAGGTTGTGGGATGATGTTTTATATAAGGGGTCATAATACAACATCTTAAGGATATAATCAATTTAACAATAATGTATGCATGATATTTAGTGATTATACAATCAAATATAAAGTTTCAAATTAGGAAAATATGCACATTTAACAAACAAAATATATAGAATATCGATTTTGATACATAGAAGTACATAGAGTACATAATTGTGTGTGTACATGTATTTGTAATTTGTACAATTTTTTTAATTTTGTAAGTATGTATGTACATATATGTCATCTCAAAAAAATGTTTACAAAATTTGGATATGCCATCTCAAGAACATCTCAAACTTGTGCCCAGAATGTAGTAGGTCTTCACACCACCGATATCAAATAGGTACAAGCCATATCAATGAAATCATCAAAACATACATATTTTAATTTATATAAAACTATCTATATGTACACAACTCAAGTACCTACATTTAAAAGTATTCCACACATGTGTTTAGGTTGAATCCAGGCATCCTCTCCTTATTGTTTCAAAGTATGAGATCAATGCAATGATGGCTTAAGGATACAAAAAAGGATAATAAATCAATTTTAACTATTAATGTACAAGCAATATCAATATGTAATCAAAACATGTATTCAAATATAATTTAACTAATAATTACATGTTTTTACCAAGTATTCCATGTTGTCTAGGTTGAATCTGCATGGACTAGATCCTATTTATGATTATGGCTTAAGGACCTATAAAACAAAACTTTAAATCAATTTCAACTAATAACACACTTGACCATATCGAAACATGTATTTAATCTATTTAAAAGGACAATATAAAACTAAAACTATATTTACCTGTATTTACTTATTCCATTGTACCATCTACATCCTCTCTTTTTTGCAATGCATCTATGATTGTCTCATGCTATTCATAGAAATTGTCCATAGCACTTTATTTGTAGGTCTTCCATGATACTGATCTAGTTTTATATTTGTTTCCACCACCAAATGTGAATAATGTATAATCTTTTTATGTGTTTCATAATCTTCGAATCGAGATAGACCATTCTTCCTTGCCAGGTATTTTTCATAGCCAAGTGCCAACAACAACCACTGATCCTATTGGAAAACATAAAAACCATCATCAAATAAGTTCTCAAAATTTTCTTAAGGGGATCAAAGACTTGTTCTAAAAAATTGCTTATGGGGATCAAAAATTTGTTATCAAAATTTGCTTAAGGGGATGTCTTAAGGCGATCACTATACCTATTGGATAATGATAGCCATCATCCTCTTCTCGAGGTGCTATTAACTTATGTTTAGTCTCCACACAATGAGCCAACCAATATTATGTTTGTTTTAAATTCTCCTTGGGTGCAACAACAACATACACATGTCCTGCAAACAAAAATTGATTTAATAACTTGTCTGTATCCATATAAATAATTTAGTATTAAAAAATAACTTAATAAAGTGAAATAAATTGAATTAAATTACTTTTTTTACAAGGTCTGAAACACGGTCATAGTCGTCAGATGCAAACACTTGATCATTTTCTTCAATAGTTCTTTCATATTCATCATGTGCTTGTGTAGGTGTCAATGATCTTTGCAACCACTGTTCAACCCATTTTGTATTTTCACATGCTTCCCAATCTCCTGAGATACAAAAATGGCAAAAAAAAATGAAAGATCCCTTGTCCAGATAGTCCATGTGTTTGCTATCGAACTCCTAAATGAATGCCATTTAGTAGATCCACTGATTGTTTGAAAGTCAACTCTAGGTACAATGTTCTTTTCTTGAACCAACCAAAATAATCGATGAGTCGTAGAGTACTCACTCGAACCAGGTGTCGATAATCTTGTATTACACCAATCCACAATCCCACGTGCATCTTTAAGTTTTACTACATCCTCAAATTTTAATTATTCTCTAGCAAGAATTCTTTTGACACACACACCAGCTCCATCATGTTCTCCTTTACCATGCCCAGCTTCATAAAAACTCCATATATGCTAGAAATTATGTTCCTTGTGAACCCTACTTAACCAATAAAACATTTGAGCATTCTTGAACTACCCCATATAATTATCTGACCATATGAGGTGTTCTTTCATCTAGATTCCTCTTTCTCTTAAATCTTTATAAAATATATTGAAATAATATTGAACAAACTCTAACGAGTGTAATCGATTGTCACTCAAATAAAAATTATACTCCCTCTAAAATTTTCTATCATCCTTAGTGCTATCATCTGCATGTCTATAAACAATATGGAAAAACATAGCTACTTGCACTGAATTATAATATTATGATTGAATTTCCTCTTGTGGAGATAGAGTATAATTTTCCACAAAATCAACCACTGGAACTATAGTACCAATTGGAAATGTACTTCTACATGCGGGAAATTGGCCATCAATCCATTGAGCATGTTGAGAGTGCATGCCATATTTTGGTACAATCTTATTCCTAAATTCACTCATGAATGCATGTACACTAACTTTTTCTATAACTAAATCACAATGCTTTCCTATTTTTCCATGTTTTAATGAATAGTGAACATTCTTATATCTTTTAACATCTACTAATTGTTGTCTAAAATCGTTATCAACACTTTCATGCATACAAATTCTTAAGAATGAAAGATTTCCACAGTCAATGCACTGTCCAGAAATACAAGAACTTAAATAAAAAAATTTACCATTAGATCTTTCACAAAACAAACATGAAATAAACTCCATTATTGCTTTAGGTGGCATATTAATACCACATTCTTGTATAATCATGTTAGTATGCAAGGTACAACATATATATCAAAAAACATCATAAAAAAAATAAAATTGAACATGTGTTTTACAACAAGATATTTGTTGCTTATTAATTTTTAGATACCATAGTTTACATTTTTCAAAAGACCTTTGACTTATTTTAGTATTACCAGGTAACACTAAATCACCACAAAATTTTCTATAAAATTCAATTTGTGTTGTATCTAATAGGTATATTGGGTGAGGATCATGAACTTTGGACCCCACCCTTAATTTTAAAACATCTCTAGCATTAGATGAAAACCTAGTATTATCATGCCAATATTTTTGAGCAAATATTTAATTTCATATCAAGCCTTGAGAGTTGGCCATAGAAACTCCAACATTGGTTGATAGGATCATTTTCTATACTTTCTCTTCCTTTTTCCACTCTTAGCAATGTTTTAGGGTGTATTTTTTAAAAATCACTAATATTGCTTACCATTCTTTTATTCAAAGTTTCTTTATTAACATTAGTAGTTGTTATAGGTCTTCTTGCTGCATTTTTATCTTTAGATTGACTATTTTTCCCAATAGATTGAATGGAACTAGCAACACTAGACATAACATGTTTTAATGATTGATCTTTTCTTTTTGGTTTAACAAAAAATCCTAACCTTTTCATTATTTTCCTCATTTTTTGCATTCTCATCAATTGCATCATTAGTTGACATTGAATTGCAATTTTTTACAATAAAATAATTTGTTGTATATTCTATTTGCATGTGTTCTTATTTTCCTCCAAGAAATTTGACTAGGAAGATTATCGAAAACACCACTTTCAATTTAAAAAATATATATTTTCATTAAATTCAACATCACATTCTATATTTTTCATCTTCATCCTCATTTTCATTTTTATTTTCAACTTCAAAATGATTTACATTTTCATCTTCATTTTCATCAACAAAACGATTTTCATTTTCATCAACAAAACAATTTTCATTTTCATTTACATCAACAAAACAGTTTTTGCTCTCATTTTCAACAAAAGGATCATTCTCATTTTCATTTTCAACAAATTCTATAAAATTTTCATCTCTCTAAATATTATCAATGTCAACATCGTTAAGTCCAACATCTTGTAAAACTTCTACATACAAATTTACCATTTCACTAACATGTAGATTTGAAGATGTACCTAGATTTGTGCATATTGAAAAATTCTCCATAGTATTGAAAGAGGGATTTGAAGACATAGTAGGACTTGCTTGTATAATCATATTCTTCTCCAAATTGACTTCTTGAAAATTAGCTTCATCTACAACCATGGTCTCCTCAATGTTTTCATCTTCAATAGTTTTGGAATTGGATGCTCCCCCATCATTCATTGATTTAATTCTCATTCTTCTTTGTCTTTGTCTTTGTCTCTCCTCTTTTTTTTCTACAATTTCTTTAGGAGTTAATTTCTTCCTCCTCTTATTACGAGCTCTATCTCCCATGATTATAAAATTCTCAAGGACAAATGAATTTCAATAGTGAAATTCTTCAAAAAAATCAATCCAAATTGGAAGTTGAAGACCTATAAGGACAAAATTATTCCTCTTGTATTCCTCAAAACAAGTAGAAAACTAGCACAATTGCACTTTAAAAACGGTTTTCTTCATGCCTCCTTTCAAAAAATAAATCCATATTGCAAGTTGAAGAAATTTTGTTCCTCCAAACAAGTATAAAACTAACACAAATCCACTTCAAAAATGATTTACACGATGCCTCCTTTAAAAAAATTAATAAAAAATGAAATTTCACCACCTGTAAAAACAATTGTTGATGAAAAATAGCCCAATTTTATTTCTCTTGGCCATACATGTGAAGTTGCAGACTTCACAGTATTTTTTGACAGTAAATTTAAATAAAACAGTTTAAAAAAATGGGATGCCATTTATAGAATGGGATCCCGTTTATTAACAAGTGAGATCCTCTTTTATAATCATGATCCCAATCCTAATATTTAATGTGGGGACCATTGACAAAAGAATGGGATCTCGTTTATAAAGCGGGATCCCATTTCCTTGTCAATAGTCATGCCATTTAATATTAGGAAACGAGATCCCATATCTTGTTTCCAAAAAATTGAATTTGAATTTTCTTTTTGGTCAAGTTTCTGCCTTGTATTTTGGTTTCGGAAAATCATTGGGAATTCAAACCTAGGCCTTCAACCTAGTTTGACCTACAAGTTGAATGTCCTAACAATGTCAGAGAAAAATACTGAGTTTCAACATATGGCTAACGACTTTTTTTGCAGAATTTTTTGACAAAATTAAAACCCATTTTAGATGAGATAATGCAAAAATTCCAAATATGTAATTTTTAAAAAAATTGGATTACTCTTTCTATTTTTCAATTAATCTCTGATGAAACTGGTCCATAAACTTTAAATATTAGTGTTTTTTAATATTTTAATAACTTTTGATCAACATAACATTTTGATGAATGGATTGCACAACAACTAACTTCAGACAATTCTTTTCAATTTAAAAAAACGTCAAAAAATGATAATTTTAGGTCATCTTATGCGTATCATACACGACGATTTTTCAAAATGACAAATATCCCTGATAAAAATTTAACCAAAAAAAAATATTCAATAAAAAATTACAAAAAAATATTGAGAACAAGCTTCAGTGAGTCACAAATATTTTCCCAAAAAGATTTAGAAAAATATGATAATTTAGGTCAAAATATGGATGTCATACATGTGCATGGTATGGTATAAAAAAAGTGACTTTTAAACAGTGGTTTTTAGAAAATCCTATTGAAACTCAATTTGTACAATCTAGGAATTGAAATAAATTACATATTTGAAAACTAGACTCTGAGTACTACATTTTATGATCAGTGACTTTTTTGAAGATTCCATTTCTAATTGCTTCAAATTTTAAGGTCAAATGTGTCAAATTCTAAAAATCAGGAAAAACACTTCCACTTTTTGGCCAAAAAGTAGACTCAACTTCTTACCAGCACCCTTACATTTTTGTATTTTACATTTTACATCTTTTCCACCTTGCATAACACAACTTGCATGCCTGTGGTACCATCCTATTTGTTCATGATTTCTAAGCATATGCAACTTCTCTTGTCTCATGAAGCACAAACCAACAATTTTCCTTTGTGACACTATTAAAGTTATCAGGAGGTATAACTTTAGTATGGTTGAGCAGGAAGCCCATTCAGTGGCACGACTTTCCCCATAGCTACTTATGTGTTTGTGAGTCCATACCAACTAGCGTATGTATTTTACCTTTTGTGTCTTCTCACCTAGCAAACTGACGTGTTTCATTGTCTCAAAGTGAGTACATTTTCTTTTTCAAACAAATATCCTAAATCTAATTCACAACTAGCTGAACAAATGATTGAAGCTTGATCCGACTTTTCCTTTTTCCTCTCCCTTATTTCTTTCCATTTCACATGTGTGTTACTTTGTTCTTATGTTTATTTTTCCATGGGATCTTCATCCGGAGGACTTGGTCATCCTCCTAATCATTGTTATTTCATCTTTCTAGCATAAGTGCATTTGGATCCCTCTCGATATGCATGGCTACTTTAGTGTGAGTTTGAAGCAAGTTCATCCTCTCACTAAAGTGGGGGCTAAATGTACCATAGAAAAATTGATCATTGACATTTTCATGGTCTTGTAAGTCTTTCTCTTGTGATTCTTGGTCTATTTTTCTTTGATTTAATGTTATAATGTAACTGTTGCATTCACATTAGGTCCTAAAATTCAAATTATGATGTCTTGTAAAGGTCTTGTGAAGTGTTGTAACACATTTCTACACTTTTCCAGACTCTTCTCATTACAATTCACCTAAAAATCACCTTTTCATCACTTATTAAGTCCTATTCTAAAGTGTTGTAAAGTCTTGTAATAATATTTCACACTTTTCTAGGCTTACTTTCACTATTTACACCTTTCTTATGCTTTATTTGACCCCTTTATGCACTCATAAGACTCAATTAAGTGTATGTTTGAATGTAAACCCGACAAACAACATTAAATAGAACTTAATTCCTGACACCCACTTATAAGCCCAAGGTGGCACCCATTCGCAATGGGTGTCGAATGAGTCCCTCTTGGCTTCAAAAAAAAAATTCAAAATTTCTTTTGGGTTTTTATTCAAAAAGACCTTATATCAGCCTGTGATGAGATATTATTGGGTTATTAGGGCATAAATGTGTATAAATATGTGTTTTTACGTCCATTTTAATGCCCATTCAATTACATTCACTCATTCAACATCAATTAGTATTCAAACACTTTGCATCATTCAATCGAGCATTCATCAATCATTTTGGAGCAGCCATTGACATATCTTTAGATTTCTTCAACAAGGTTGTGACTTTTGTATGCAGATTTGTCAAGCAAATAGGTGTTGAAAGGTGGTCAATAAGTCAACAAAGTGTTTCAAGTCAACTACACCCTATTTCAAGCTTGGAGACAACCTACAGTCTATTTTCTGCAGATTTGACTCTGTTAACCCAACAAGAAGACAAGTGCAGATATGGAGGTAAAAGATTGACCTTTGATTTCATAGATTTTTGGACGAGGAATGATTAGCCATCAGTGGCGAATGAGTCCCACCTTAAGGCTAAAAAAAGGTGATTTTTTCATATTCCAGTTCCAGACTGTCTAATAGCAATTTCAGGTGTTTTTGTCAGTAGCAAGACTAATTCACCATCAACGGCCAATGAGTCCCACTAGTGATTTACATTGATTTCTTCCAGATTTCAAAACATTCTAGATTCATCATCCAATTCCAAAGTGCACTTTGTTTGACCTTGTTCAATTCTACATTTGCATTAGTTTTCATCTCTATTGCATTTTCTGCATATCACATTGTGTTTTCAAACATTGCATATTACATTAGTCTTGCATTAATAGTCAATCAATTATATCATTTAGTTGCAGTTAAAGTATTGCATTTAGTCTTAATTACATCACGCAATCCTTTATTTGATTGAACCACTTCAATTTTGGGGTTCTATATGTCTCCTTTTAGGTGAAAGATCCTAAGAGTGCAAGAGAAGTCCATAAAATACACTAAAATTGTTGGTTCAAAAACATGATCAATGGTTGAGGTTAAAAAGGATCAAAGTATATTGTTGTCAACTTGTGCACACAAGTTTTCTGTGAGTATTAATTGTTGGTACACTTGCAAGGCTTGACATAATGAGGACCGATGGCCATATTTTTCATTCAGAATTTGCATTCAAACACTGACAATTATGTTTAAGTCCAAGCAAAGAATTGGTGAAGGTTTTCTGGTTTGTATCACTGAGAAGATAAATCAAGAGAGTCTACTAGGCCAATTCAAAGGTCTAGGAGATTGGGTTTGTTTAAATCTAAGGAAGATGCTCCAGAGCATGAAATTGAGACATAGGGAGATCCTAATTCGCTAAAAGGTAGAAGGGGACGCAAGAAATTCAAGAAGTATAGTTTCAAGAGTAATTATTGCCTCAGGAGCCAAATTGTTTTAGAAGAGCTAGGCAAGTTCAAAGGGGAGAAGTTGGTTGAATATGAGAAGAAGGTGAAGAAAAAGTGCAAGTATCGTAAGGCTTATTTTGGAGGACGTAATCCTCCCAGTGAGGTTTCTAATAGCCCTTCAAATATTGAGGGTGACACTAACCCAGAAGGTGATTATTATCCCCTCTCCCTAGTACCTTCTAAGGACTCTAATGAGGAGGTGGTGACGATTCCTGTAGTTCCACCACAAACAAGATGTGGGCGATTATCCTCTGAGGTTGATGACTCAGAGTGATGACTCTGCCCCATTTTTGTTTTTGATGATGCCATTGCCCTTTTTTCAGGATTTTCCTATTCATCATTCATGTGATTTCTTGTTTCTAGCACCGATGTAGAAATTTTTTGGGCTAGTGTGTTGGAGAAGTGCCAGACCTCCTAATGATGGCAGCATGTAGGTTTCTTCTAGGTAGTATGCAGGTTTTTGCTCAGGTTGCAAGTGGAGACTCTTCTTTGGTCAACAAGGATGAGGATTCAACACTACTACAACAAACTCTACCTTTTGAGAAGTTGGAATGTCTTTGAATGCAAGGGATATGGAATTTGGTCTTTTACTCTTCCATTTTCTGCAATGAGTGCATGTAACTAAGGACGTCTCAAATTCTAGTGCAAATGATATTCAAATGAAATAAAATGTAAGTGTAATTGAGCCTGATGCTTGTTGCTTCCTTGTTCTATAAAAGGGATTTCAGGGTTTTAGGTGAAAGCTAAGTTTAGGGATTTCAGGGTTTTGTTACTTCCTTGTTCATTACAGAGAGTCAAATTTTTAAGTCTTAACAGGGTTTTAGGTGAAAGATAAGTTTAGGGAAGGCACTTTTGTATAGAATATGGATGAATAGAATAGTAGATTGTCTTGGGTATGAGTCCTATATGTAATAGTCTTAAAATAGTTTTATAGAAACTACTAATATCGAAACAAATATTAGTCTAGAAACAAACACTCTCTTATGTATTTTTCTCACAAGTTATGAATGAAAAACACTAATGGTGTTATCATTTATCTTCAATTATTCCATTGAATGTATGATTTTATTTTAGCTTTAACTTAAAGAGTTGATTAAAACACTTAAGGAGAATTATAAATTTTGTAAGGAATTGCATAGGAATTGTAAGAAGTGAGTTTCTTTAAGCATTGTGATTTTTCATAAATACAAAGCACTATGAAAATAGTCCACCAGTCTTGAAATTAAGTAGTTATATATATTACTAGTTTTTATATATTTGACTTTGTTGCTCCAATTGATGAAACACTGGTCTATTTGTTAGAAAATCTTGTGTGAAACTAATTAATTAGCATACCAAGCCACAAAATTAAAATAATAACAACATTCATTTAAAATATTTTCAAGTATAGTATGGTTTGAACTACCCCTATTTCCTAGAAAATAGGTAGTCATCTACTTAAAGGTCTGCCAAAATTTCAGTGAAGTACACTATTTGCAATATATAGGAATAAATTTGTGTATAAATGTGTTATGAAATAGATATACCTCACATAAACACAATATGGAACCCTCCTGGGTCCCATAGTGCCTAAAGTGTAGAAGGAACTCAAAATCCTTTACTCGTTGTGTTGATCACTAACCTTACAATTTCTTCATTATAGGAGTTGGCTACTCTTTAGAGAGCTCTAAGGTTCTGCTGGAAAAATAACCAACATGTCCCATATTTTCTAATATGGAATCAGAGCAGTTCAGAATGGTAGTAGGCCATTATGCAAAGAAAATTGATCGAGTTAATGACCTCACATAGAGGCATGCCTCTTCCTTTTTTAATTGACACATTACATCTTATTGGAGGCGAGAGATTATGTGAGACCAGGAAAGTGTGGTTCACATTTGTAGCTGTGTAATCTAAGAAACTTGTAAATGTTTATGAAGGCCTCAGATCTTGCACAAGAGGCAGCCAAACATTGTTGCAGACGTAAATTCTATGTTTTGAGATGTGATTTGTCTCATTTGTAGGGTGCAATTTCTATGTTCTAAGGCATGATTTGTCTCATTTGTAGGATAATCACCTATTACCTTTGGTTGCTATGAATACCCTTTGTTGTTCTTGTTGTGATTCAATCCTTGGGGATGTCGACACAGTTATAAAGGACTACAATTTCTTCCATGGGGAAATTGACTATGTTGAAGGAACTATAGAGGGTTTGGAAGGTCATGAAGTGTTTGAGGGTGACTGTTGTGTGTGGTTTCTACAAAAAGATCATGCAAGATTGATTAAAGGTAGGATTCCTTTGGTTGCAAGCCTATATTTTTTCTAAGGAATTTGTAATCTTATGTTGGAGGACATCTTGCTCATACTCTACATTTAAAGTTGTCCTATTCACACTTCACATTCAAACTCTGTAGGTAAATTCACGTGGAGAGTATGGTTAACCGATGGTTTAGTTGAGGTAGTGGTGGATTATTTTCTGCAAGCGATCCTTGGTATCTATTTCATCCCACAACCTCTATATTTAGTTTAATATTTTCAAATTTGCAAGATTTACTATTACTAGTGTTTATAAAGATATTGTGTATCAAGTTGTGCCATTTTGGAACAGGGTCTATATTCATGTCATGAAAAGAATCTATCAAAATGTAAAGAGGTATCATTACTTTAATTGTAATTGGATTCATTATCACGTGTATGTGACATCCATGTTAAGGGGGGGGGCTAGATATTAGTCATATTGAGTCACTTTTTTATATCTGTGTTAATTAGGGTCAAATAGTATTTCTTTAAATGGAGAAAAATATTGTATTGATAGAAATATTTAAGGGTTCAGAATTTCATACATGGAAAATAAAATTATAATTGATCCTTATTAAAAAGGATCTATGAGATGTGGTAAGTGGGGCAAAAAAAAGGTCAACTGCTACTGATGAAAGTACAAACTAGACTAGTGAAGGATTGAAGAAAAATAGCTTTGATTGGTCGTGCACTTTCAGATGCATTCCTCCAACACATTGACTTATCAAAGACCTCAAATTAAGTATTTGATAATTTGAATGCTTTTTTTGGATCAAAAGCATCAAGTGAAAAGATAGGTTTAAAGCAGAAATTGTTCAAGTTGAAAATGATGGAAGGTGACAACATTGTTCAACACATCAATAAGTTTCATTCCCCATTGAAACAACTAGTTGGGATAGATGCTAAAGTAAATGATGATGATTCAAAGGATATTCTATTAAATAGTATGCCTCCTAGTTATGGAAACATTGTTTTCACATTAAACAAAGTAGATGCTACCCTAGATGAAATAATATCTACTTTGATAGATGAAGGAGCCAAGAAAATTGACTCAAATATAGAGGAAATTGTACTATATTTGAAAAATAGGCCTAAGTATTTCTCTAAATCTAGTCCTTCATCAAAGGAAAATCATTTCCTAAAGAACAAAATTTTGTGCAACTATTGCAAGAGAAGGGACACATTGTTATGAATTGCACACAGTGTGCTAAGGATCTCCTTGATGGTAAGCTATATATTTGCATTGTTTACACATTAATGGATATTAATTATCTTAAATATAATATTTAATATTAATGAATATATATCTAATATATATTTAATCTAGAAATTGACAAAGAGGTAGAAATGAAGAGAAAGTAGAAAGGAGAGAGAATAAGAGGGAGGGACACACTCCCTATTTCTCCCTCCTGATCTATATCTCTATATCTCTATCACTCACACACACTCCTTATTTCTCCCTTGCTATCTCTATCTCTATATCTCTCTCACTCACACACACTTCTTATTTCTCCCTCGGTATCTCTATCCCAATATCTCTCACTTGCACACATACTCCATATTTCTCCCTCCCTATCTCTATTTTTATCTCTCCATCTCTTTGATCTCTCTCCCTCTCTATTACCTATCTCTATCACCTCATTTATCTCTCTTGCCCACTATCTATATCTTTATGTATCTCCCTGTCCATCTCTACCTATATCTCATTATTTTTATCTCTCACTTATTAACTCATTTTTTCCCTCCATCTCTAGTACTCACTCTATCTATATATCCCTCTCCATCTCCCCCTATCTCCCTATCACTCCCTCTTTTTATATCGCTCTACTTTTCTATATATATATCTCCATATATATCTCCTATCTCTTCATCTCTCTCTACCTAGGTATATCTCTCCCTCTCCTTCTCCCCATATCCCTCTCCTTCTCCATATCCATCTCCATCTCCATCTCCATCTCTATGATCTATATCTTCCACTTTATATGTATTTTCTATTGCTATCTCCTTACCCCCCCTCTCTCTTGTTCTTTCCCCCTTTATCTCTCCCTTTTTCTATCCCTATCTCTAGCTCTCTCCCTATTGCAAACATAACATGATTCTATTGGTAACAAAGCCCAATTACCTTCATGATTATCTATATCTCTCCATCTTTGATCTCCCCTTCTATCTCTATCTCATTATCTCTCCATCTTTGTCTACCCCTATATCTCTCCCTCTCTGCCTCTCTCTAAATATCACTTTTTATCTCTATATTTCTCTTTCTATCTCTACCTCTCTATCCCTTTATATGTATTTATCTCTTCCATCTCTATCTATCCCTTTCTCCTCCCTTTCCTTATCTCTCCAACTCCCTATCCTTCTCCACCTCCATCTCCATCTCTATCCATATATTCCTCTCTATATTTATCTCCTAACCTCTCTCTCTCTCTCTCTCTCTCTCTCTCTCTCTCTCTCTCTCCCATCTATCCATCCCTTGAACTATATCTGCATCTCTCCCTCTCTCCCTCTCCCTCCCTCCCTATTGCAAACATAAGGTGGACCTAATTATCTTCTTGATTTAGAGGTTTTGTTTTAGTAATTTTTGGATCCTTGTAAGTGGATGCATAGTCGATTTGAAGTTATCACTTCTCCATTGAGACCTTTGTTGAACAAACAACATCATTTCCTAAATGGCCTACCAATTAACCTCATGTACTACAAAAATATATGAAAAAAATGGATAAATATAATGTCACATAAAGAGAGGGAGATAGAGAGATAAAGAGAAATAGAAAGAGGAAAAGATATATATGGCAAAAGATAATGAGAAACATAGAGATAGAGAGGGAGACAAAGAGATATAAAGAGAAAGGTAGAGAGATAGAGAGATAAACATGAATAGATAAAGATATAGGGAGGATAATTAATATATCTCTCCCTATCACTCTTTATCTCTTTATATCTACCTCTATCTATGTCACTCCCTCTTCTCTCTATTTATTGAGCTATCTCTCCCTCTCCCCCCTCTCTCTAATTCATTCCATCTCTCCTACTCTATATCTCTAACTCTATTTATCTCTTTATCTCCCTCTCACTCCTCTCTATCTCTTTCTATCCATATCTTTCTCTAGACCTCTATCACTATCTCTATATCTCTTTCACTATCCTCTTCTCTCTATATATATATTACCCTCTTTCTATGTCTCTCCATCCCCTCTATATATATTGAGTTATATCTCCCTCTCTCCCCCCTCTTTTTTCTCTCCCTTTTCTACATATCTCTCTCCCTCTCTCCCCCTCTTCTCTCTCTTCCTCCTTGACCTATCTCTCTCCCTCTCTCCCCATATTTCCTATCTCTCCCTCCTCTACCTATCTATCTCCATTTCTCTCCCTCCATCTCTCTCTATCTCCCCCATCTCGAGCTATCTCTCCCCATCTCTCTCTCCCTCGCTCCCTCCCTATGCCCCTATCTATCTCTTTATCCCTACCTTTATCTCCATTTCTCTTCGCATATATCTCTATCTCTCTCTCTTTCTCTTCCCATATATCTCTCTCTCTCCTTACTCTTCTCTCTCTCTCTGTATCTCCCCTATTTCTCTCTCCTCTCCATCTCTATTTATCTATCTCTAATTCTCTTTTTTTATCTCTTCGTCTCTCTCTCCCTCTCCCCCTTTCTCTATATCTCCTTATATCTCTATCTCTCTATCACTCTCTCTCACCATCTATATCTCTCTATATCTCCATCTCCCTCTTCCTCTATATTTCTCTATCTCGTCCTCTTTATCTCACTCTCACTCTCTATCTTTATCCCTCCCTCTACCTATATCTCTATATCTATTTGTCTCCCTCTTCCTCTCTCACTCTATCTTCCTATGTACCTCTATTTTCCTCTCTCCCCCTTTATCTTTAGTTATCACTCCCTCTCTCTATCCATCCATCTCTCTCCCTCTCCCTCTTCTTATCTCTCTTTTCCTCTCTATCTCTATCTCTCCATATTTCTCCTTCCATCTCTCCCTCCATATCTCCCTCTCTATATCTCCATATCACTATATATCACTTCTTATCTCTATCTTTATCTTTCTCTCTCTCCCTCTTCATATATTTATCTCTTCCAACTCTATCCATCACCCTCCCTTCTCTCTCTTTATCTCTCCCTCTCCTTCTCTCCTCTCCATATCCCTCCTCCATCTCCATCTCCATATCCATATCCATCTCCATATCTATCTTCCTTTGTATCTCTATCTCCTTAGCCCCTCCTCCATCTCTTGCTCTTCCCCATCTATCTCTCCCTCTCTCTCTCCCTCTCCTTATTTCAAATGTAACATGAGCCTTTTGGTAATGAAGCCCGGTTATCTTCCCAATTCAGAGGTTTTATTTCAATTAGTTGATTTTAAGCTATCACTTCTCTATTAAGACCTTTGTTGTAGAAACAACATCATTTGCTAAATGGCCTACCAATTGACCTCATGTACTGCATAAATATATGCAAAAAATATGTACCAAAATTTATCCTAATTGACCTTCCACACTTCTTTGGTGTACCCATTGCACACTAAGGTGTGATTCCTAGTATTATCAATAATACATTTTCATATATCATATAAATATTTTTAATATTTTTAAAAAGAAATTAAAACTGGTTCTTTGAAAAATATTGAAGTTATTGAATTTTTTTTTTCAATTCTATTACATCAATACAACTTTTTTATTATTTTTAATATTTTATGAGTCATGTTATCCTATGCAAGAGATCCTTGTTTTCTTTATATATATATATATATATATATATATATATATATATATATATATATTTGCATTGTTTATAGGTTAATCTATTTTTTTATTATTTTTAATATTTTATGAGTCATATTATCCTGTGCAAGATATGCTTGTTTTCCTTATATATATATATATATATATATGCATTGTTTACACGTTAATCTATTACTAATTATAGAGAGCATTGTTTTCCTTTATATATATATATAAGGGAAAGAGGCCCATAGTGGGTAGAGGTCCAATGGTGGGTATAGAAGTAGGCTTGAGTGGGCTCCATAGTGGGTAGGCTTAAAATCCAATAAATTTACACTTAATATCCAATTGCAAAACACTTTTATCCATAAAGTACACAAACTAATAAATCATGTGATGCCACATCAACACACCAATAATACATGACTTAGTGACCCACTATTGGTCTCACCTTTTTTTTTGTGTCTTTTTGGATACCTTGACAAGAAGCATGTTGATGTGGCATCATATTTGATGATGTGGCCTTGAAACCAATTTTTATAAACAAGGGACTTCCCAAATAAATTGTTATACAAATTTGGGAGTGATTTGAAATTTTCACATAAGACTTTAAGAAGCACAAAGTCAGGGTGGCCCACTATAGGCCTCTCTCCCTTATTTACATTGTTAACTTAAAGTATTTCTAATTAGTCGATAGGCTATTATAGGTGGGAATTCCACAGGAAAAGTCTTACTGTCTCATGCCGGAAAAGTTTTCAAGCCTCTCCCTGCCAGATTTTGGATGCCTTCCCTACATTTCTCAAAGATGCGTACGATATCAATTATTTTTTCCACTTGACCCCTCACTTTTCTGAGGGGTCCCTTGTCCTGTGCACACATACGATTGAATAGAAGTCGGCCAGGACCGCTACAGCTACAATATCTGATAGAAAATTCATCCCCTTAACTTCTATAGATTGAGTGATGTCCATACCCATTTTCAAAGTAGCGTCAACTATCTTTCCAGCTTACGGAAGTGAGCAAAAAGCCACATAGAAATCATCATATGGCGTCAGGTAGAGTGGTGCCTATAAGTACTTGAAATGCAGCACTCAGAAGGTCACTTATGTCATAGGTATGGATCAAGCGGACATTCCACACCATTCTTGGGGTCACAATTTAATAGTCCACCAAAACTATCGTGCTTACAATAAATGTCTACAAACGTTAAATATCTCTCACCTGGACGCAAGCCACATTGAAGACGGATGAATTTGGCTACTTCTTTCAACTGCATGTGCCTTTTAAGAGGCATTTTCTACATAGTTTTTTATTTGAGTTTTAAGTCAAGGGAAGAAGTGAGAATGCTGGGAAAAGGCCTAGAGAGATTTGGAACTGGTTCAGATTATATTGTGGCTAACCAATTTGTGTGAGTAGCAACCTCCCAAAGCTCACATCTTAAGGTTGTTCTCTATTTCGCTCTGTCAAGAGTGGAGGAGAGGCATCATACCAGCTGCCTTTCTTGACATTTTTTGCACATTCCTCTGCTTTTGATTGGTTTCTTATGGTTCTCAATTCCTAGTAAGCATGTGCTTTCTTATTTAACACCTTTGTAAGCATTTTTTATTTCATAAAATTGCACCGAGAAACTCATATATAGTGTTATCAACCATATACTTACTTTTTCCTTTCATTTGCAATCAATGCAGTCCTTGAGACCACAAACCTTTGAGGCATTCTGTCAAACAGTTCACATTCCTGGTCTATGCTTTGAGCGATGTTGTCAAATAGTTAACATGCCTTGTCTATGTATTTGCATATTTCATAACCTTTGTGCCTTGACAGATGAACACCCTTCACTTTCCAAAACTTCCTATGATTGCCATAAAATGCACAATTTTCCCTGTGATTCTCCAGGACACAATGTGTGTTTGTTCCATATGACTGAATGTAATGCCCATGAAAATCAAATGGCATTCCCATATCTTCTGTGTACTTTCTCTCTCTCTTTATTAGCCCAATTCAAAATAAAATATACCCAAAACATGTTCAAAAATCAGTTAAAGACAATGATAGATTTGTTAGAACTGTAAAATTTTGAAATTTTTCTAGTCTATTGCACTTAAGAGTTCTAGCATTGAGTCCTCATCATAAGCATAAAATTCCCTCTTTGTATTGTCTTGCCTATTTTCTGTCATGTTACCCATTTGAATCCATCAAGTCCTTCATTTTTCATTAAAAGACCAAAATCGGCAAGACATAGTAAAAGTCTCCCCAACTTGGTTTTTAACTAATATATGTTTGTTGTAGACTATTGGCAGGACAATTTTCTTGTTTCAGTGACAAAAGGAGTCATTTTGGCAAAGGGGAGTCATTATCGGAGTGAAGTCATAGCGAGTACATTGTGTTTCGCTGACCGGTGCATGTGGAAGTATATCGGTCAAGCTAAAGGTATTCAGCAGAATGTCTTGGTGAAGTATTTTTCTTGGTGGCAGGCATATGAGAAACTCTATCGGCAAAGGATTAAAGCATCGATATAGTGTTACGGCAAGATGGTTTGTGTCTTTCCGACCAGTAAATAAGGGTGCCTATTGGTGTAAAGATTTTGCATCAGTGTAATGTTATGGTGAAGTCTATATTGTCTTATTGGTTGGCTCACATTGTTTCTTTTCGGCCAAACCAAGGTGATGTCAGGGAATGTCTTACCAACTAGGTGAGTAAGGGTTGTTTTGGTCAGACAAAATGGTATCGATATATGGTCATGGAAAACTTTTGTGGTCTCACCAAACAACATGCAGGGGTCACTCTATAGACATAAAATTTGTGATGTCTCGCCAAATGACATATGGTTTTTGTTTCGGCCAAGTTAAAGGCTTTCGGCAGAATGTCTTGGCAAGGGTTTTTGGTCTTGCTGATAAAGTTGAATGTGTGGCTTTCGGTGGGAGTTTTCTCGTGTCTCAACGATTTAGGGTGGATGAAAGAGTATCTCAAGGAAACAAAAAACTATCTACATAACATCTCCCCAACTTTGAAAGTCACAGTGAAGTGGGTGAAATGAAGATTGCATTGGCAAGAGTACAAATTTGTCTTGGTGACCTAAGGTAAATGAAGACTTTTGGTGAAATAGGATGAAGCCTATAAGAGGTCTCCCCGACATTTGTAGGTTACAGTGAAGAGCATAAAGATAAGGGATTTTGGTTGGTGTGAGAACATTAATGTCTTAGCAACTAGAAAATGCTTTGAAGAATACATATCGATATGGCACCATGAAGTCTATGTGACATCTCCCCAACTTGGAATTGTCACAGCGACATGAAAAACAGAAGCGAGAGTCATCAAGTTGATTCCAAGTGTTGGTATGACCATAAAATGTCTTGTGAATGGTGAAATAAACGTTGAAAAGGGACTTAGCCCCATATTTGAAATTTTCTCATCGATAGGACATTTGATACGACAGTGCCAATTTCAAAGGAGGCTTCATTTGTGCTTCATTAATGGCATGATGGGATAAAATAGTAATGTTTTCATCAATTCTTCATTTCTGAATTGATTGCTGGTGAATTGGCATGTTGAATAGAGAACTGAGACATTTTTCTAGTCTAAGGAGCTCAAACAAAATACTGGCCTAATACTAGATGGTATGCATAGCTTAGGGTAGAAGTTGATAAGCTGGATGATAAATGCAAGTTCATAGGTGGTTTCTGGACAACTGTAAGAGGGTATGATCTCTTCAATTTCCACTACCATAGGAGAAATTTTTTTGAGCCAGTATGTAATCCAAGGAAGTTGAATGTAGGGAAATTGGTGTGCCCTAATGTATTTGTAAATGCAGAATTGGTAAAATTGCTTGCTGATCATTATGATCCAAAACATAAAGCTATATGTGATCCTTTTGGAAAACAAAAGATACATGTGTCAAAAGAATTAATAGGTGAGGTTTTCAAATTGGAAGGGCTTTGGAATGAGGAAATCAATTGTGAGGAGATTCAGAAGGAATTTTCAAGAATGGATACAATTTACAAGGGTTGGACGTTACCAATTCATAGGGTCAAATAAGGTAACAAGCCAGAACCTCTGGAGGATAGTGAAGGGCCTCCCTATCATGTAGATTTGTTTGAACCTTATATGAAGTACACATATTTTTTTGTGTGTCAGGTGTTGGGAATGGATGCCCTAGAATTCATGTCAATAGTGCCAATGATTATTATAGAAGATATCCAATATCATAACTTCAAGCCATTTGATTATGCTTCATATATTTCTAAGGAGCTTGATTCAGGATTGATGGCTATAAAGGGTGGAGTTTCTATTGTTCATCTCAGAAACTATTCATTGTTGATGCACTTAGTGCTATATTTCGGACAGGAGTTAGGGGTATGGCCTCCAAAAATGAGAATTTCTCAGATTGGTAAGGAGGGTGAAGCATTGCCTGTTCAATTGTGGATTGCTATTTGGGATAGTGAGTTTGCTAGTTCTAGTTTCATTCATTTTGAAGAGCATTTTGTAAAGACATTATCTAAGTTGTATCATTATCCTTGTAACTATTCATTGACTGATGAGATCAAAAGATTCCTTTGGCCGAAAGATTTCAATGGTCCAATTGATCATAATTGGGGAGACTGGTATTGTTTGGAGGGAGCTACAGTAATCAGAGTATATGGATTTGAAGATTCTCCTCTCATTCTGCCAAGGACAGTTCCAAACAGGGTTGCATATTTGGAAATTGTCAGACAGATGGATTATTGTAGTGTGATACATTTTAGTTCTTTTGGGAAGCAGGACTTTATGCCTAGTACTTTGTGTTTTGGTGATTTCATTGTGTTGGATAAAGAGGGATATAATTCAATCCTTGATATATTGGTGCATTATAATATGAAAAGAGGACCAATCAGGAAAAAATTTGACCCTGAAAGATATATCAATTCATCCAAAGAAAGGATTAACTTTGGAGGGTATCAACATGTACCCTATCCTTTTGATGATATGATTAAGAATTTGGATGAAGATGGAGCAGAAATGATAGTTGAAAGATATAACCGAGGGCTGCAGGATATTGAGCTATTGTCTTCTTGAGATGAGGAAACACCAAGAGCTAATGTGCCACAAGGTAAAATAGAAAAGGTATCCAGGATGAGGACTCACTAGTATGTCTACCCAGCTAGAGAACAGAGTATTGAAAGTGGTGATGTTGATGCAAGGCACATGGAGTACAGGTCATTTGTCTCTGATGATGAGTTTATACATTCCCCAGAGTTCAAGGCATTCTTGTACAAGAAAAAGGGGAAGGGAATAAGGGAGAATGTTGATGATGTTACTTCTGGAAATGAGGAACAATTACTGGCTCAATTGAGAAAATGTGTGGATGATGAAATGACAAATATGACTCCTGAAGTGGGGAGGAAAATGTTGGAGAGTGTTGGTGTCATGATCTTTCCTAGCCTTGATTTGAACTTTGCATTGGTTTTTGATAGTTTCTTGAAGGGCAGTAATGCTACACATAAGCTTGTCAAGGAAAAGGTGATAGAAGTATATGCAGGAACCAAGTATAATACTAATGAGGGATCATTGACGATATGGGATTTGTACCAACCCCACAAGAAATCAGTGGTAATTGATAGAGAGAAGGAATTTGGCCATGTTATGACTCTAAAAGCTAGAGAAGCTAATCCTGTAGCTACTGCAGACATTGGGGTAAATATTGCAAAGTTGAACAAAGCACAAATTCAGCTATTGATAAAAGAAAGAGAAATGTATAAAGCAAATAATGAAAAATTGCTAAGAGAAAATGATAGACTCATATACTTGGTTGGTGTTTCAATGGGGACAACCAAAATGATTACTCAAGGAGAAATCTCTCAGGAAAAAGACCACTGGGTAGGGTCAAGAGCTTATTCTCAGTGAAAGCATGATGTAATTGCTAGAATTGTCAAGAAGAGGCAGGATCATTTGACTTCTTGGTTGAATAAATTGTGTGAAAAATACTCTCATACTCTTGTTGCATTGAAGGAGCACACAAGGATGGATGGACGAATCATGGAGAATTTTCATGAGTTGGCTCAAAGTGCTGAGGCTAGCAGTTCTGCACTTGAAGCTACGAATCATATAATCAATCACCATCGAAATTTCTATGATGAATTGCAAGGGGATGAACAAGGGTTAATTGCAGCTACCAAGAAAATTGTGATCACATTCTTTAATGATAAAGGTGAATTGAAGGATGTTGTCAAATGGAAAAATGAATGTGAGTCAATGCTGGATGAAATCATGAAGATGACTTCTGCAGAGGATACAACATTGGAAGAAGTGAGCGAGAAAAATGAGGAAATGGTCAAGATGGAAATCACGATTCGAAATGCTATTGGAGATGCGGACACATATGAGCGTCGGGATTATTTGAACCACCTCACTAAGACTCACTTATAGCTAAATAGAGCCTAATTATTCTCTATCTTTTGTTTTGTAATTGATATTTCCTATTTCTGAAAGGTTGTGTCCTTTCATATTCTCAATGTATAAATGTCCATTTTGAAAACAATATGTGGTGATAGGTAGAATAGGATCGAGAATAGAAAATATGGTGGAACACCATGTTTCACAAGGCTAAGACTCTGATGTATGTTTTGAAGCCATGGAGATATCAATGAAAATCATCTGATTTGTTGGCATATTCTGGTTTCAATTGTTGTGTTGTGCCAATTGAAAGATTTATTTAAGTTGTCTCTAAAATTGATGTTGCTTGGTTATCTAAATTAACATAACATGTTTATGTCTAGTTTATTAGTACGTATTTTCCATATCTGTGTGATTGGTTGATAGGTATTTTCAAGGAAGGATTAAATCCTTTTGATTAATCACAGTAATCAAGGAATTTCATTTAGATCAGTAAGAAGAACTTAATAATCACAATCTTGCATGTTTATACTAGTTATAAACAAAATATGCCAAAAAATTTGAATGACCTCCAGAAAGAAGTCAGTTGTTCAAGATTTCATTTGACTTTGTATACTATATAAGGCACTGATCTCACCATTTGCATCATTTAGTTTCATTCATACTTTTTACATCTATTGATTGAGCATATTAGGGTTTAGTCTTCATTTTAGTATACAATATATACCAAATTAATTTTATTTTGTCCATTCTAATCTGCCATCATGGAAAAATCATGGCATGAAGAGAAGATCAATAGTCAAGTCTGCTTCATTTGTTATAGGTACACCCGCCTAGGTCTAGCAGCAGCCTGGAGAGTAGAAGGTTTAATTGTTTCAAACCTTGTTCTGTTACCCTAAAACGTTGTGAAAGCTTGGCAACCTTTCATGGTTCAAACCTATGTTTTTGAGAGCTAACAAACTGGAAACTCTACTAGGGATAACAAAGAATCTATGCCTTAATCATAGAGTCAAAAGTCCTATTTATAGACTCCGCTGGGAATAATAAGTAACAATTTTTTTCTCGCTTTTAAGAAAGTGAGTGGCGATTCTGATCAAACATTGTAATATGAATGGGAGAAGATCTCAATTTAGGGGAGGTCATTTTGGAGTTCCTCATGGCAATAGTAAGTTGACACATAAAGATGATAAGGCTAACAAGGGTAAGGGGAAAAGTGAGGACATGTGCTTAACAAACAAAGACAAATCATCAATACATTATGGTGAGAATTGTTTTGACACATGGAAAGATAGTTCAACAGAAGAGCCTTGTACCCTGGAAGATCAGAAAAATCCTTTTTACAACCCTCAGAAACATGTTGAATTTGAAGCTAGAAAACAGGCTAAGTTTGAGGCTGGACTCAAAGCTGAACGACTCATAATTCAATATGAATATGACCAAAAAATGGAAGGTAATCAGAATGGACCTGCTAATTAAGAAATTCATCAAGAAGATTTTGAATCTTTAAGTTATGAGGAAGTCAGGGCACCGTATGAATCTTAGAGAAAGGAAAGGGAAGAGCAGGAAAAAGCCCAAATGATTCAAGCAATGAGAGAATTTGAACTGCAAAAAGCTCAGAACATTCCTCACACATTTGGTTTTCCCCAAAATATGTACCACTCCATAAATAGGGTAATCATGGTGTTGGGTATTCTGAACCACCAAGGATTCCTCACCATCAAATTGGGAATCATTATAGACAGCCAAATCATCCACCTTATATTCCCACACAACATACAAATAATTATCCACCTCCTGGTCAACATCATGTGCCACAAAAAAATATGCAATACAATAACCCTATGTACTAATATTAGCACCCACCAAATCCTCCTCATCAATATACAACCATGATTAGACAATTTTATCTAGCAGGGTTTCAATTATACCCTTATCCCATGGATGGCAGTTGGAGAGGTTTAGTACCCAAGTTTACAGGAAGTAATGCAATCACAACCAAGGATCATTTAAGGAATTTCAATGCCTTCATTCAAAATTTGGATGTACCTTATGAAGATTTGCATATGAGATTATTCATGATGTCCCTTATTGAGGAAGCTAGGGATTGGTTCAATAGCCTAGCAATAGCTTCTATTTATTCTCTCCAGATATTTCAGGATCAATTCCTTGAACAATTTGGGAATCTAAGTGCACCAGATGCTACTCTCCATGAACTAATGCAAATTCAAAAAGGTCATAATGATTCAATCTTAGATTTTAACAGAAGATTCAATAAACTGCAGAATAGAATACCTCCTGGATCAAAGTTACCAGACTCTATAGCATTAATTGTTTACCTAAATGCATTCGAACCTAAAACAGGGTATGAGCTGAGAAATAGGTTCCCAAGGGACTTAGCTAAAGCACAAAAGATGGCATTAACAATTGAGAATGAAAGAAAGGTTGCCGAGATAATGAACAAGAGAGACAACCCAAGAGCTCCTCAAAAAAATAATAATTATCAATATAAGCAAGAGAACACATATAGGAATGAAAGGCCAAGGCCGAGATTGCATGACATGCCCTATAACACAAACTAGAAGGATGGAAAACCTGTAACAGATAGGCCTAGAAGCAAAGAAACTCCTAATCCATTGAAGAAGAAGGGAACATATATGGTGAATAGTAATTATTTTTGTGAAGTTTGTGATAAATCACACTCCCCTGATTATTGTGTAGTAACTCAGAGAATGCAAGAAGAAGGAGTGCTAATTGGAGATGATGGAGAAGATCACATGATCTACTTAACTTTAAATGCTTCTCACCATGTTGAGGAAAGGTACTCATATTCGAAGGAGGGAGGTTATGAGTATGATGTTGTAGAACAAAGGTACAATGTCCATATGGCTTAGCAGCATGCTTTTTTTGACTCTAAGGATGATTGTGTAGAATCACAATCTATTGAGGTGCCTGCTCATAGTAATGTGAGGAGACTTACTGAGGAAGAGATAGAAAGATTGACTATTGCTGCACTAGAAGAAGCAAAGAATAAGTACTGGTTGAGAAGTAGGACAGTAAATGAGAAGGAAGGTGTCCCTAGGGGTATCTTTATGAAAGATCAAAAAGTTGTACAAGGAATTTCAAAGAAAACTAAAAGCAAACAACGTGAGGAAAGTAAACAGAATCTTGTCCAAAAGGATGTAGTAAAAGGACTACATAGAGAAATTCAAAAAAATAATCAGTCAGGTAGAGGAGAAAAAGAAGTGAACAAAGGAGAAACATCAGAACAAAAGAAAGTGATTAAGGTAGAAGGTTCTTCTTTTGATTTCACTCAAGCCTTGTCTCAGGTAAAGATGTTTGTCCCACTTCTAGAAATGATGAAAATTAAGGAGTACAAGGATAGTGCAGTGCAATTGATAAAAAATGAAAGTGAAAAACATGTAAGTACTAAAAATAAAATGGTTGCTAAAAATAAGTAGGATAAAGTAAACATCCCAGAAATCTGCTTGAGTAATGTATTGACAAGTCCACCATAGGTTGATCCTTTCTTTATCACATTACTCATAAATAACAAATTATTGAGGAATTGCATGACAGATTCTAGTGCTGCCATGAATATTATGCTAGTAGGAGTAATGAAACAACTAGGCATGTGGGTGGATACATATGAAGGAAAATGTTATGCAATGGATAACCGACCTGTTCCTGTGGTTGGTATGATGAAAGATGTAGAAGTCAAGTTAGCTGCTTACCCTCAAGTAGCATACAATATTGATATAACAGTGATAGACACCCCTCCTCAATTTGGTATGCTTTTATCAAGGCAATGGATGACAGCTATTGGTGGAAATGTCCAATTCAATCTATCTTATGCAACCATTCCTGTAAATGGCCAAGAAGTGAAATTGTATAGGGAGTCGAGGATGAATCAGTTCATTGATTATGTGCCACAAGACCAAATCAATTGCTTTTGTGATGTGGATTTTGGGAGTTTCAAAATAGAACCTGCATAGCTAGAATTGACTAATAGTGATCCTATGGAGAAGCATGCTGCACAAAACAACAATGGTGTGTGGAAGATGTATTTTGATGGAGCCTACAGCCAAGAAGGCAATGGAGTTGGGATAGTATTTATTTCGCCTGAAGGTATTACATTTAAGTATTCATTCTTGTTAACCTTTGAATGCACAATTAATGTGGCAGAGTATGAAGCTTTGTTAACTGGATTGAATATAGCGGTGAAGCATAAAATAAAGTTGATGGTTGTTCTAGGAGATTCAGAGTTAGTTGTCTCACAAATCAAGGAAAAGTATACAGCAAAAAACAAAAGACTAAAGCAATATAGAAATGTTGTATGGGATACAATAGAGTTGCTTGATGCCTTCTCTATTGAGTGGGTAGATAGATCGAAGAATATAATGGTAGATTTTCTAGCTAATGTAGCATTGAAGAGAGATGATGTTACGTTGGCTGGATTGTCATAAATTGAATTCAAGACAAGGCCTGCTATGCCTGATAATGTATATAGCTGGCAAGTCTTTAATGATGACACTGATATTTTGAAATTCCTTCACTATATAGACCAATATGAAGCCCAAGAGATCGACTTCAATGCCTTTGTTGAAGAAGTGGATGGGAAGCAAACAGTCTTTGGAAAAGAGATCTTGCAGCTTAAAACAAATAAGATTCCTAAAGGCATGGTGGCATTAGAGAGGGTATATGATGGAAGTGATCAGTCCTTAATGAAGCAGAGACCAGTTGGAAGGGATGATATTGAAGAAATTAATTTGGGAACTGAGATGGCACCAAAAAAGGTGTACATAGGTAAAAAGATAAGTCTTACAATTAGAAGAATGTTGATTGAATTGTTGAGAAAGTATAAACATGTATTTGCTTGGTCTTATGAAGATCTAAAAGCATATATAGAAAACTTGTTTCAGCATGAAATACCATTGAAGCCAGATGCTAAACCATTCAAACAAAAGCAAAGGCCTATAAAACCAACTCTAGAACCTAAAATGCAGGAGGAATTCACGAATCTTAGAGATGGTGGAATCATTAAGCCAATCAGACATTCAACATGGGTGTCAAATCTAGTCCCTATCAGAAAGAAAAATGGAGATATCAGATTATGTGTAGATTTCAGAAATCTAAACATAGCGCCCCTCAAAGATAATTATCCTTTGCCTAATATGAAGGCCATATTGCATAAGGTGACAGGCTGCGAGTTGTTGTCTATGATGGATGGATTTTCAGGGTGTAATCAGGTCAAAGTTAAAGAGTCTGAGCAATACAAAACAACATTCACAACTCCTTGGGGAACGTATGTTTATCTGAGGATGCCATTTAGTCTCACTAATGCAGGGGCGACTTTTCAAAGAGCCATGGATGTGGTGTTTGCTGATTTGATCAATATTCTCATGGTGGTGTATCAGGATGATCTCATTGTTTACTCCAAGAAGGTTGAGGATCATGTTCATCATTTGGAAAAGGTATTTATAAAAGCCCTTGAGTATGGTATTAGCTTAAACCCTAAGAAGTGTAATTTTGCTGTCACAGAGGGTAAGTTTTTGGGGCATATCATTTCAAAGGAAGGGATTAGGATAGACCCTGAAAGGGTGGAGGCTATTGATAAAATTCTTGTCCCTAAAACTGTTAAGGTGATATAGTCATTTTTTGGACAGATTAACTTTTTTAGAAGGTTTGTTTCTAACTTTGCTGAGATTATTAAACCAATATCAAAAATGTTAAAGAAAGGACAAAAGATAGAATGGACTGCAAAAGCTTTGGGAGCTTTTGTATCTATAAAATGAGCCATCAAGGAGGCTCATGTTCTTAAGTTGTTTGACTTTTCAAAACCTTTCCAGATTTTTTCATTTTCCTCAATGCATACTGTTGCAGCTGTCATGCTACAAAAGAATGAAGAAGGCCATGAGCAACTTGCATCTCTTTTTAGTAAGTCATTACAGAGATCTGAATTAAAGTATGATATAATGGAGAAGCAAGCATTTGCACTGGTGAAAGCTATAGAAGCTTTCAGACCATATCTTTTTGGAGAAAAGGTAGTTGCTTATTTTCCTCATGCAGCTGTCAAGGATATTTTGACACGGCCTGAAGTAACAGGTAAAAGATGCAAATGGATCAACAAAATCCAAGAATTTGACTTAGAGATTCAAATTACTAAACCAGTCAGAGGTCAGGGTTTGGCTAAACTAATGGCAAAGGAAAATATTGAAGCAAATCAGATTTGCAATGTAGATGAAGAAGATGTAAATGTAAGCATTGAGCATACTCAATGGTATAAGGATATCATGCATTATCTTAAACATATGAAGTGTCCAGAAGGATTGAATGATAACCAAAAAAGAATGCTGAAGTTGCAGGCATCTAAATATGTATTTATGGATGGGGATTTATTTTGGAAAAATAGGGATGGTGTATTATTGTTGTGTCTGGATGATTTTCAAGTTAAACATGTTTTGAGTGAAATGCACAAAGGGGTCTACAGAGGACATTACTCAGCAAAAAAAATTGCTCATAAAATCCTCAGGGTAGGTTATTATTGGCCTAAGATTTTTAATGACTCTTTTGCATATGTGAGAAAATGTGAAGCTTGCCAGAAGTTCTCTGGAAAACTGAAATATCAGGGAGCTTTGCCACTTTGACCTTTGCAGGTTGATGCTCCTTTTCATCAATGGGGAATTGATTTCATTGGAGAGATACAAGAAAAATCAACTGGTGGACATAGGTGGATATTGGTGGCCACTGATTATTTTACCGAGTGGGTAGAGGCTATCCCAACTAAACAAGCTACAAGTAAGGTGGTCACACAGTTCCTGATGGATAGTAAATTACCATATTTGGTACGCCATTGAGGTTGATTACTGATAATGGGATGTGTTTTAGATCAGATGAATTCAGAGGCTTTTGTAGCACATATGGTATTACCATTTCTTATGCAGCCCCTTATCATCCACAGGCTAATGGACAAGCACAATCTAGCAATAAGAGTCTTCTGAAGACTATAAGAAGGATGTTAGGTCAGAAGAAGAAGGCTTGCGATTCAAAATTAAGATTGGTTGTATGGGCTTATAGAATTACGATGAAGAAGCCAATTGGGAAGTCCCCATTTGAACTAGTGTATGGAACACAGGTCAGGATGCCTTTGCAGAACTTGTTACCAGCTTACAAGTTTGTTCTTCAGGAAGATTTGGATATTCCTGAACCCATGGAGGAAAGAATGGTGTAGCTAGTTGAACTAGATGAAACAAGGAGAGTGGCTCAAAATCAAAATATAAAGTTGTAGACGCAAATGAAATATTTATTTAAAAAAAAAGAAAAGGATAGGAAATTTGGAGAAAGTGATCTCGTACTGATGTGGAATGCAAGGTGCCAGGAAAAGGGAAAACATGGGAAGTTTGAAGCCTTATGGCTAGGGCCTTTTGTGGTGGTTGGAAAGAAAGGCGAAGACTCATACTCTTTATAGAATATGGCTTGTGAGGATCAGGAATTGCCTGTACATGGGCAATTTCTGAAACATTTTTTCTCTTGAAGTAACACAGAGGATTAAGGGTTGCCAGTGCATGGACAACTCTTGATGATCCTCTTTGAAATTATTTTCCATGCACAATAGTTTAGGAAGTAAAAGGAATAGGATTTGCAAGTACATGGAGCATCCTAATTTTCCTTCTTTTAAAATAAATTCTTCCATGTACAGTAGTATAGGGTCTCATTCATTGCCATTGCCATTTGCTCCATTCTGCTCACATGTTCCATCACTTTGAGTTTGGTCTGCTCACCTAGAAATTTGAATCCTTGTAATGATCTTACTATCATTCATCCCCAGATGGAGCCACTATTAGAACTATAAAATTTTTAAATTTTTACAGTCTATTGCATTCAAGAGTTCCAACATTGAGACCTCATCATAAGCATAAAACTCCCTCTTTGTATTGTCTTGCCTATTTTTTGTCATGTGACCCATTTGAATCCATCAAGTCCTTCATTTTTCATTAAAAGACCTGAATCAGCAAGACATAGTAAAAGTCTCCCCGACCTGATTTTTCACTATGTATGTTTGTTGCAGACTATCGGCAGGACAATTTTCTTGTTTCGGTGACAAAAGGAGTCATTTCGACAAAGGGGAGTCATTGTCAGAGTGAAGTCATAGCAAATACATTTTGTTTCTCCGACCAGTGCATGTGGAAGTATATTGATCAAGCTAAAGGTATTCAGGAGAATGTCTTGGCGAAGTATTTTTCTTGCCGACAGGCATATGAGAAACTCTATCGGCAAAGGATTGAAGCATCGATATAGTGTCATAGTGAGATGGTTTGTGTCTCGCCTACCGGTAAATGAGGGTTCCTATCAATGTAAAGTTTTTGCATCAGTGTAATGTTATGGTGAAGTCTATATTGTCTTTCTGGTTGTCTCGCATTGTTTCTTTTCGGCCAAACCAAGCTGATGTCGAGGAATGTCTTACCGACTAGGTGAGCAAGGGTTGTTTTGGTCAGACAAAATGGTATTGATATATGGTCATGGTGAACTTTTGTGGGCTCACCGAACAACATGCGGGGGTCACTTTGTCGACATAAAATTTGTGATGTCGCGCTGAATGACATATGGTTTTTGTTTCGGCCAAGTTAAAGGTTTTCAACAGAATGTCTTGGCGAGTGTTTTCGATCTTGCCGATAAAGTTGAATGTGTGGCTTTTGGTGGGAGTTTTCTTGTGTCTCGGCGATTCAGGGTGGATGAAGGAGTATCTCAAGGAAACATAAAACTATCTACACAACGTCTCCTCAACTTTGAAAGTCACAGCAAAGCGGGTGAAATGAAGATTGCATCAACAAGAGTACAAATTTGTCTTGGCAACCTAAGGTAAATGAAGACTTTCAGTGAAATAGGATGAAGTATGCGAGAGCTCTCTGTGACATTTGCAGGTTATGGTGAAGAGCATAAAGATAAGGTATTTTGGTCGATGTCAGAACATTAATGTCTCAGTGATTGGAAAATGCTTTGAAGAATACATATTGGTATGGCAACATGAAGTCCATGTGACATCTCCCCAACTTGGAATTGTCACAGCGACATGAAAAATAGAAGCAAGAGTCAACAAGTTGATTCCAGGTGTTGGTATAACCATAGAATGTCTTGGTGAATGGTGAAATAAATTTTGAAAAGGGACTTTTCCCCAAATTTAAAATTTTCTCATCGATAGGACATTTGATGCGACAGTGCCAGTTTCAAAGGAGGCTTCATTCATGCTTCATTAATGGCACAATGGGATAAAAAAGTAATGTTTTAATCAATTCTTCATTTCTGAATTGATTGCTAGTGAATTTGCATGCTAAACAAAGAACCGAGACATTTTTTCAATCTGAGGAGCTTGAACAGAATACTGGTCTAAAGCTAGATGGTCTGCACAGCTTATGGTAGAATTTGATAAGCTGGATGATAAATGCAAGTTCATAGGTGATGTCTGGACCACTGTAAGAGGGTATGAGCTCTTCAATTTCCACTACCATAGGAGAAGCCATTTTGAGCCAGTTTGTAATCCATGGAAGTTGAATGTAGGGAAATTGGTGTGCCCTAATGTATTCATAAATGCAGAATTGGTAAAATCACTTGTTGATCATTATGATCCAAAACATAAAGCTATATGTGATCCTTCTGGAAAACCATAGATACATGTGTCAAAAGAAGTAATAGGTGAGGTTTTCAAATTGGAAGGGTTTTTCAATGAGGAAATCAAGTGTGAGGAGTTGCATAAGGAATTTTCAAGAATGGATACAATTTACAAGGGTTGGAGGTTACCAATTCATAGGTTCAAATAGGGTAACAAGCCAGAACCTCTGGAGGATAGCGAAGGGCCTCCCTATCATATAGATTTGTTTGAACCTTATATGAAGTACACATATTTTTCAGTGTGTCGGGTGTTGGGAATGGATGCCCTGAAATTCATATCAATAGTGCCAATGATTATTACAGCAGATATACAATATCATAACTCAAGGCCATTTGATTATGCTTCATATATTTCTAAGGAGCTTGATTTAGGATTGATGGCTATAAAGGGTGGAGCTTCTATGTTTCATCTCAAAAACTATTCATTGTTGATGCACTTAGTGCTATATTTCATATAGGAGTTAGGGGTATGGCCTTCAAAAATGAGAAATTCTCAGATTGGTAAGGAGGGTGAAGCATTGCCTGTTCAGTTGTGGACTGCTATTTGGGACAGTAGGTTTGCTAGTTCTAGTTTCATTCATTTTGAAGAGCATTTTGTAAAGACATTGTATAAGTTGTATCATTATCCTTGTACCTATTCATTGAATGATGAGATCAAAATATTCCTTTGGCCGAAAGATTTCAATTGGCCAATTGATCATAACTGGGGAGACTAGTATTGTTTGGAGGGAGCTACAATAATCAGAGTATATGGATTTGAAGATGCTCCTCTGATTCTACCTAGGACAGTTCTAAACAAGGTTGCATATTTGGAAATTTTTAGACAGATGGATTACTATAGTGTGATGCATTTCAGTTCTTTTCATAAGCAGGCTTTTATGCCTAGTACGTTATGTTTTGGTGATTTCACTGTGTTGGCTAAAGAGGGATATAATTCAATCCTTGATAGATTGTTGCATTATAATATGAAAAGAGGACCAATCAGGAAAAACTTTGACCCTGAAGGATATATCAATTCAGCCAAAGAAAGGATTAACTTTGGAGGGTATCAACATGTACCCTATCCTTTTGATGATATGATCAAGAATCTGGATGAAGATGAAGCAGAAATGGTAGTTGAAAGATATAACCGGGGGCTATAGGATATTGAGCTATTGTCTTCTAGAGATGAGGAAACACCAAGAGCTAATGTTGCACAGGGTAAAATGGAAAAGGTATCCAGGATGAGGACTCAGCAGTATGTCTGCCCAGCTAGATAACAGAGTATTGAAAGTGGTGATGTTGATGCAAGGCACATGGAGTATAGGTCATTTGTCTTTGATGATGAGTTTATACATTCCCTAGAGTTCATGGAATTCTTTTACAAGCAGAAGGAGAAGGAAATAAGGGAGAATGTTGATGATGTTACTTCTAGAAATGAGGAACAATTATTGGCTCAATTGAGAAAATGTGTGGATGATGAAATGAAAAATATGACTCCTAAAGTGGAGAGGAAAATGTTGGAGAATGCTGGTGTCATGATCTTTCTGGCCTTGATTTGAACTCTACATTGGTTTTTGATAGTTTCTTGAAGGGCAGTAATGCTACACATAAGCTTGACAAGGAAAAGGTGACAGAAGTATATGCATGATCCAAGTATAATACTGATGAAGGATCATTGATGATATGGGCTTTGTACCCACCCCATAGGAAATCAGTGGTAATTGATATAGAGAAGGCATTTGGCCATGTTATGACTCTAAAAGCTAGAGAAGCTAATCCTGTAGCTACTGCAGAAATTGGGGTAAATATTACAAAGTTGAATAAAGCACAAATTCATCTATTGATAAAAGAAAGAGAAATGTATAAAAAAAATAATGAAAAATTGCTGAGAGAAAATGATAGACTCAAATACTTGGCTGGTGTTTCAATGGGGACAACCAAAATGATTACTCAAGGAGAGAGCTCTCAGGCAAAAGACCACTGGGTAGGGTCAAGTGCTTATTCTCAGGGAAAACATGATGCAATTGTTGCAATTGTCAAGAAGAGGCAAGATCATTTGACATCTTGGTTGAATAAATTGTGGGGAAAATAGTCTCATACTCTTGTTGCATTGAAGGAGCACACAAGGATGGATGGGCGAATCATGGAGAAGTTTCATGAGTTGGCTCAAAGTGATGAGGCTAGCAGTTCTGCACTTGAAGCTGTGAATAATATAATAAATCGCCATCAAAATTTCTATGATGAAGTGCAAGGAGATGAACAGGGGTTAATTGCAGCTGCCAAGAAAACTGTGATCACATTCTCTGATGATAAAGGTGAATTGAAGGATGCTGTTAGATGGAAAAATGAATGTGAGTTAATGTTGGATGAAATCATGAAGATGACTTCTGCAGAGGATACAACATTGGAAGAAGTGAGCGAGAAAAATTAGGAAATGGTCAAGATGGAAATCACGATTCAGAATATTGTTGGAGATGCGGACACATATGAGCACCAGGATTATTTGGACCACCTCACTAAGACTCACTTATGGCTAGATAGAGCCTAATTATTCTCTATCTTTTATTTTGTAATTGATATTTCCTATTTCCAAAAGGTTGTGTCCTTTCATATTCTCAATGTATAAATTTCCATTTTGAAAACAATATGTGGTGATAGGTAGAATAGGATAGAGAATAGAAAATACAGTGGAACACCGTGTTTCACAGGGCTGACACTCCGATGTATGTTTTGAAGCCATGGAGATATCAATGAAAATCATCTGATTTGCTGGCGTATTCTGGTGTCAATTGTTGTGTTATGCCAATTGAAAGATTTATTTAAGTTGTCTCTAAAACTGATGTTGCTTGGTTATCTAAATTAACATAACATGTTTATGTCTAGTTTATCAGTACATATTTTCCATATCTGTGTGATTGGTTGATAGGTTTTTTCAAGGAAGGATTAAATCCTTTTGATTAATCATAGTAATCAGGGAATTTCATTTAGATCAGTAAGAAGAACTTTATAATCACAATCTTGCATGTTTATACTAGTTATAAACAAAATATGCCAAAAAATTTGAATGACCTCCAGAAAGAATTCAGTTGTTCAAGATTTCATTTGACTCCGTATACTATATAAGGCACTGGTCTCACCGTTTCCATCATTTAGTTTCATTCATACTTTTTACATCTGTTGATTGAGCATATTAGGGTTTAGTCTTCATTTTAGTATACAATATATACCAAATTCATTTTATTTTGTCCATTCCAATCTGTCATCATGGACAAATCATGGCATGAAGAGAAGATCAATAGTCAAGTCTGCTTCATTTGTTATAGGTACACCCGCCTAGGTCTAGTAGCACCTAGAGAGTAGAAGGTTTAATTGTTTCAAACCTTGTTTTGTTACCCTAAAACGTTGTGAAAGCTTGGCAACCTTTCGTGGTTCAAACCTGCATTTTTGAGAGCTAACAAGAGTATTGGAGAATAAATACTCATGAATTCAGGTTGTGGGATGTAGCTATTAGTGAGACTTAAATTTATTTACATAAATAGAAATGTGCTAAAGTGGGATCCATTTGGGACATTTTACAATTGTTTCTAACATTTTTTACAAATCTCTTAAGCTCCCATTTTGGCATAGATAGTTTGGATGCTAGAAATAGGTTATGAAATTTGGCTTCACTTCCGCCATTCCATCTTCTTGGAAGTTTTCAAAGTCTTCCGAATAAATCTGTTTTGTGCACATCGAATCTTGGCATTCTTTGAGATCACAACCCACAACATTGAGTAAATGTCTTGAATCTGTAAAGTACCCTGCCACCTTCATCTAGCAAACCAATTTTCTCCAACTTTACATAGAACTTGTGTCTGAATGTGACCTCTCTCTTATGCTAAAAGCATGCATTTTTTCTTTATGGCCTTCAATTAAGCTACATTTAGGTATCATTTAATTTCCTCTTCTTCCATCGATCTCCTTACCATTTAATGGCTAATATCCATTATGGCAGATTTATCTTTTTATTTGATTTGATAAATATGTCCTTTTACTAATAAATGTACAAATAATTCTATACTATTGTCCTTTTATGTTTCGAGGAAATTAGTATTAGGGGATAAAGAGAATCAAAATGTAATTTTTAAATTTTCTTATTAAAGAAATTTGGCAATATAGATTAGCAATTTAAGATTATCATATTATTGTCTTAAGATAATTTTGTTTTATTCTTATTGGATTAGCATAAGCTTATTAGTGGATTTAATATTCTATTCAAAGTATTAAATATATTATTACATTTAGTTATATGGTATACTATAGTTAACTTACCAAACAAGCTTTAATTAAATATTCATAACTTATTTTATGAAAGCGAGTTAGTGATGGTATGCTCGAGGTCAATCTTTTTATTTCATTTCTCCTTGATTAATTTAACTAGAATCAAATACTCTATGTAACTTTAATACCAGCTTTCTGCTTTCGCTACAGAATTATGGTTGATAGTAAAGAACAAACTAACTAGATAGTTCATTGTTTAAATTTTTTTCTTGATTCTTTCCTATCACTAATTAGTAATACTAATCCTTTCATTCAAATCGCTGTTACTTATTGTTTTTTTACCATCTGGAATTCTTAGTCGATGCCATTATTAAGACTTACTATTTTTAAGTGTTGTTAAATTTAGCAAACTATACGGATAGTGTTACCAATATTCTCGTACAGGTAGTTATAGTGCTTTTTTTTTTAATCCATTGTTATTAATGTATTTTAATTTTAATAATTTGATATTGCTAACAATATTTATACTAACTTTAATTTTAATTTCATCCTTAGTTCTCAACATCATTACTATCCCATTTTTTTAAAAAAAGTAATATCTTCAATTTCTCTAATACCGAATAGAAGAAATAAAGTTACTATGAATTTCCACTACATTATCAACTTCCCACTTGCCAGCCATAACACATTTACAAATGGCCAGTACTCAGGAAAAATGATTAAAAGAAAAAATTAGATAAATAAACAAAGTTAGTTTCAGAGGTAAGTAAATACAACGCTTCTATGGATAAGCAACGGTTAGTAACGAGGTACAAAAAATGATAGATAAAATGTTACTCTTAGATCCTAACTTAGTTTTAGGCAACTCCACGAATTATTCATGTTTAAAGACTCCTTAAATAAAGGAGAGGTGAATATATTCCTCTATCTTTTTTAGCTCTTTTGAAAAAGAAAACATATGAATTATAGTAAAAGTATATGTTAAGGAATTAACAAAGACAAGGAAATACTATATTTTCTTTAGAGAGAAATGATTTTTTAAAAATTCATTTTAGGTTTTTAGGCTAAAAAATATAATATATTAGGTTGTAAGAGATATTTATTACCATTATAATTTTAAATTACCTCTTATGTGAAACACTTCATATTTCATACTTTGTATTGCATTCCAAAGGATGGATTGCCTATTAATATATGGTATATGTATACCTTTTTAATTCTAACAATTACATTAAATTCATATGGTGGTCCATCTAGGCATCTCACATCGGCCCGATAACATCATATGAATTCCCTTAAATGGTGGAATTGAACATGTAATTAGCACCTTCTATCTCTAAGATTTTTTACCAAGCATAAACTCAAAGTCTCACCTTTTGGGGCGAAGATGATATCATAGGAAATGAAGATATTATTCTTACAATGATCCAACTCAAATATTTCCCACTTGTTTCCATCTATGATTGGGTCAAAGACCTCGCTAAGGGAAGATTTCCAAATCCTAAGAAATAAAACGTGGCCCTTACGGAGGAAAGTATGTGAGATGTAATGAAAAAAATAAACCAAGTAAGATTACTAAATTTTTAGTTTAAGACCATACATGCCTTTAATATAGGCCTTTCTTTTTCCTTTCTTCATAATCTTTAAAGAGAAAAAGTGGCTTTGAAAAGTGAAGTGGCTTTAAAAAGTAAGCAGGGAATTATTAATTCATGAGAAATTTAAAAGAGATGAATTATTATTTTTATTTCATTAAATAGGAAGTAAATATAAACAAAGGTGTTGATTATTAATGGGACATTTTCCTTTATTTACCTTCAAAAATATAATTGTAGATAAGAAAATTTAATTTATTATTATATTCAAAATCTTTGTATTGATATAAAATAATTAAATAAATATTCTATGTTTTATTTTAGGCCTTTTCCTTTAGGTGAAATAGATTCTATAAAAATTTATTAAAAGATGTTCATAGAGGATAATTTATTTAATTTTATATTATTTCATAGAGTATATATAGTCATAAAAAGAGATAAATGAATTCAATTTATAATCGATAGATAAAACAATAACATTTTATCCTATCTTTCGAGTTTAGTCTTGAACATTGCATCAACAATTATTGTTTTGTAATATTAAGGGTATCAGTATAGGCTTAGTTGTAACAGATACGAGTAGTACTTTGCAAGTGTCAAGTGGTTATAAGGTTATCGAGTTTATAATATCATTTATAAGTGTCAAGTGTCAAGTGGTTGTAAATAATAATAAATGCTTAAAGGGTTGCTAAATGATATATTTTAAACTTAGACCATTTGTTCACATATTCATAACATGTATATTTAATAAAAAATAAGGGTTACATGCATAACTAAAACTGGAGTAAAAGACATCTATTTATTAATTGTAGGTATAGTTTGGCTTATTGTGTTTCCTTTGGAGCAATCCCTCCTTCATTTAGAGAACCAATTCCCTCTTGAAGATTTGTTTTACATTTTTTTAGTCCATGCCATTTCCAATTGTCTATTTATGAATCATACAAATGACACTTTCCTTGTTATCAAATAATTAGATGTGTTCCTGTTACAGAATTCCCCAGGTAATGGCAAACTTGCAACTTCCTGCAGACATTATCACCATCTCTAGTAGCTCATATGAGGGAGACATTACAAGATCAAAGGATGATGCTCCTCCTCCCTCGCCATTAGGCTCTTGCTTTGTTGATTGGTCTGGTGTGTACCGAAGCAACATTGCAATCCTCACAGAGAACATTATGCGAGGTTGTGATGATGCTATTGAAGATGTTAAAAAGACATGTGATGAAGCATTTCATGTGCAAAATGACGACGTCGAGCTGGTGCAACAAGCAGTCCAAAAATTCCATACAACATTTCTTGTTTTGGATGCATACTGTGACTCCCTCCAAGCATTAAAACATGATGCATTGTATGGCATGGGCAATGCTACTAGGATTAAGGAAGCTATTCAGAAACTCCTAGCGAACATACAATAGATTGTAAATAGCTTGCATAATATAGCTACCTATTTTTTTGTCATGTTTTGGAAAATGGTTTCCCTTTTGATACAGAATCGAGACATCAACTTATGATTTTTCTGTAAGGTGGGGAACATGGCTTCCCTCTTTATACAGGACATAGACATTGATTGCTAATCATCTAACCCCTTATTTTTTGCTAGCGCACCAAATAGTTAAACCTTGTATGCATTTTCAGAAGATATACTATGGTGGGAAAATGTACAGCTCCTTCCCCCTATCTACTGCTTTGTCCTTTGGTACTTTCCATTGTAAAGATACATCAAACAATATGATAGTTGACTCGATCTTTCTAAGTGTGAATTTTGTGTCTGCTTGACTTCATGTATCTTACATCTATTCTAACTCAAGTACACACATGCATGTTTGAGCTATTACAATCCAAAACTATATATATGTCATGTACACGATTGTCAAAAAATGAGTTTAGCTGATAATGAATCGCATAGAGAGTATCTATTTTTCCTTTTCTCACTCCATAGAATGGGGTGGATGGTAATAGAAAGTATTCAAAAATTAATTATTCTATGTGTGGTGCTCCTTGCACCCATCTGAATTTTTTTGTTGGGCTCATCTTTCGCCTGCTTGATTATATCTAGCAATTAGTTGCTATTGTTTGATGGAAAGGTTGTTCTTTTGACTTCTTTGCACAACACCTTATATCCAATACACTTTTGTAGGCTTCTTTCATTGATTCACACCATGGCAAGCTTATTGACTCCAGATGCAATTAGATTGATGCATGAAGGAAATATGGCTTTAGAACCTCATGTCCAAGTCATAGCTATCTTGAGCTTTGGCTCTAGATATACACAACAATCAAAATAGGTTGGACATCTCTGACGGTGTGCAATCCATCTCTAGTGAAGGTAGCCCCATTGGCAATCACACCTATCAAAAACTTGAACCCATTCCAGCCAAGGTGGACCATCAAAGGTCGTGTAGCTATGAAGTCTAAAATGCGCAGCTATATCATGAAGAAAGGAAGTGGCCACCTCTTTACCTTCGATATCATAGATTGTGCAAGAAATGAGACACATATGATGTGCTTCAATGAAGCAGCTCACATCCATTGCAATAAATTCATCACATGAGCTACATACACATTCTCTAAAGGATCGATCTGACCTGTTAATAGACTCTATAACAAGCTTAATAGCGGGTTGGAAATTTTTCTTTTTCCTGACACAAGGGTTACCCTCTGTGAAGATGCCGCTTCCATCCCAAAAGACCACTACTCTTTTACACCTCTCAATGCATTAGTAAGCAAAAGCAATGGTTCAAATATGTAGCAATCATTGTACATGTCAACAAATTATGATTGCATCTGACCATTCCCTTGCTTTTCCTATGCAGCCCTTGAACACAAATTCCATATAGCATAGCCCCGCACTATCAGCCACCAACAATTGTATTGTTCATAGGCGACCCCTTCCGTTTGTGGTTTTGGTATCCCTTGAAATAGTTTCTGTACAAAATTATTCAAAAATAGTTTTACTTGTCATAAAACAATTTTCCTATATCATTGACTACCAACAATTGTACTTGGTCCAATCGACCTTAAATGTTGGAGGCCTTCCCCAATTGTACATAATAGATCATGTTGTTCACCCATTTGCCATATCATATCACTTCAAATTAAGTTCCTTGTGTTCATACTTACCCCTACTCACACCCCCTCACCAACTTGACTTTTGTAACGCATACAAGGTCTCCAAAATAAACTATTTGCACTTTTCCCATGTGATTTTCCCCCCTCTGCCATCCAACCCATTGCCATATATAACCTTATGTCGGCGTAACCATTGCACCTTGTTGAGGTGCAAGCGCTAGTTATAGTTATTGTCTATATCTATTTGTCCAATCATTAGAATACTGAATTGCCCATCCGTGGAAACTAATTGAGAGTATCTCAACCGTCTCGTATCTTTTCATCGTTATCTCTCCATGGAATCTGGCCGATTTTTCCGACGGATTCAATATATGATATACAATTCATGGCATCTAAAACTACGCCGTTGCAGTAAGGCATTAACCAATTCCATGTGTTGTCTAACAGCCTGCAATCTAGATAATGGATGAGCTCTGGCATGCTCCTTCTGCCCTCCTCTTCTTCTCCTTTGTTGCCGCTTCCCTCATTTTTATGTCACATGCAGGAGACCTGAGAAGTAATTGAATTGACGTCGATTCCCACGTGGTTGTCATCCAGGTCGAAATTGTTCCTGTATGTGTCGAACTCAACAGCAACTATCTGATTAGATGAATTTCCGTCGATTGTTTGGTTAAAGAGGCCGAGCCATTCGCCCGTACCGTTCACGGGCGGTTGAGCGTCAAAGGGGCCATGAAGAAAGTGATTCCATCCCCGCCCGAACTGGTACCACCTTTACCAATGAGGAACCGAAAATGCGAAGCGAAAATTGCAAGAGCCCCAGAAGAGTCGTCCCACATAGGAATCGACCTAGAGCAGGTGGCCCAGCCGTAGCTTAATTGCAGGGTAGAACCGCGTTGATTTTTGGTGAGCTGTATGGTGTTGACATCAAAATAAGCGTCTGTATTATTGTACAACGTTATATTGTCTTTAGGAGGAAAAGTACAATTAACGGTTCCTGCCTGAGCCACAAAAGCCGAAGCAGAAATAAGAATGAACGAGAGAGGGAGATGGGAATTCAGAGCCATGTTTAGCCTCGCATTATGTGCGCCGATGTAAAAAGATTTAAGACACAACAGATATAGTAAGTTATCAGGCTTGACCACGTCATGGTCAATAAAAATCCGCTTCCATAGTTTATTGGGAATAAGTGGCAAATTTGCCTACCGAATCGGCTTTGAAAGGGTCAGGCATTTTAGAATTGCCTGTGTCGAAATAAAAAACTATTTCAATTACGCGTTGGGTGTGAATGTTGCGGTCTTGTCAACGTTCTGTCCTTTTCTCTCTAGAAGACTGAAGGTGAATGCCGTACTGTTACAATTTTGCATTGAACATAAGATCCACGAGAGAAACGGTCAAATATAATGTTTTGAGTGTCTTGTTCTGTTCTCCTTTTCGAGATTTGACCACATAATTTAAGTTTTGTATTCTATAATATTTTTGAAAGGAATTGCTCTGATTATCATTTAAATTAGATCTCTACATTTTAGCTGATTCAGTAGTGAAAAATTTCTGTTCTTTGAATTTTATAAGGGTTAAGGTATAAGGGTTAAGGTAGGTATGTTGTATATTAGAGTCAAATAATGTGTTCCTTATATAAATGGATTGTAAGGTAGTATCATTTTTCAAATTTACATATTATAAAAAAGATTTTATTATATTTTATAATTAAAATCTATTTAGTTTAGTTATTTCAATTATTTTATATGATTGTGAAGTTTAGATATAAAGTATTTCGATGAAATTTGGAATAAATTTTAGAATCAATTATTTTTCTTTAAAAGGAGTATTTTAGATTATATTTTTACTTAAAATTATTTATATTTCTCTAGGGTGTGCTACAAATATATTTAATAAAAGAATAAATACAAGTTTATCAAAATATAATGTTTATTAAGAGGTCAAATTTAACGTTAGTTGTTCTGAATAATGTTTATATAGAATCTTAACTAATTTAAGTTTTAACCTTATCAAATTAATATGGTTTTGCCATATTATATGAAAGTGAATTATTAATTTATTGATTAAGTATCACACACTATTTTAGAAAGGTTGTAACCAACTTTATATACAAATAAAATGCATCCAATCTCTATATTTAAGGGAGCCCTATTGGATTTACAAAATTCTATTATAAGATTTTTTTGGTGAATGGATACTGTATTCACGACATAATTGTAACATAGGCAATTTGTTAGGCATTTATAGGGAGGAGAGGAAGAAGATTCTTTAATAAAAGTTTCATCTAGGATTTTTTGAACTACATTTTGTGTAAAACTCTATAAAAATTTCAAAAAGTTCAATTTCATAAATATATATATATATATATATATATATATATATATATATATATATATATATATTGGACTGCAGGAATCGAGTAGCACGACCCCATATAAACTGTAGTGTGCCTGGTAAACTTTTTAACGTGACCGGCGGCCCTGGCGCGACACGCCCTCCGGTACCACGGGGGTGGGGGAGACTAGACCTCGTGACCAACCTCCTGCAACAGGAAAGATTTAGCCAACCGAGCTAGGGCCCCAACCCAATTTCATAAATATATTGTAATATATCAAATAATTTTATTTATTTTGTGGGATTATTAAAATGGCTCTTGTTTTAAACTAAAGGTTTTATTACTAATCATATCCCCAATCTTTTTCTATGATTTTTTTTTAATGTGAACCTAAATTGAATAGCGAAGGATCCCATGATGAATTTTTTTCATCTTGACATACAATTACACAATTTTTATTTTTGGATTTATAAAAAATGAAATTATAATAATTATCTCAAATTTTGTATTAAAGTTATTTGATGGATTTAAATAAAGAAATTAAATAATTATCTTAATCCAAATAAGAGACTACTAATACAACTATAAAAGATTATTCGTGATACTTCTCCTATGTTGGTGTCATTCTTACTATGATCTCTACGTGGATGTTATATTTTATGTAACTTATAATGTACATGCCAACGCCTAAATAAATATCAATATGTCACATGGTAATTTTTTAAAATAAAAAGTAGAACATTTAATGAATATTTTGAGTTATGGTGAATATAATGTAAAAATATTTGAATGTTTATATAAATATATATGAACACAATCATGTTTAATTAAGTAGATTTCTTTTCTTACACAAACCATTTAAATGATTATACTTCTCTTATCTCATCTAATTATGTTCATTTAAAAATTATCTAGGACATACAACCAAGGTCGCATAACATGTTTTCTCAAGAATACCAAAAACAAAGCATCCTATAATTTTGAAAAATGAAGTCAGAATTATTATTGATAATATTTTTTAAACTTTATCAAAAAGTTATTTTTATTACCATTACAAGGTCCATAAGTGGTTAAATGAGATGAAGGAAGAATTAGAAATGTGACATTTTAATTATAATTGTTTAAATTTTAATCTGATATAATTTAAGATCTATATACACCTAAAATCGGTCAAGACAATCAATTAATTAAAAACCAGTTATTTAATTAATAAATCTTTTGTTTCATCTACTTATAAATAAATAACAGATTTTTTTATATAGTTCACTCTTCTACTTCTTCAATGTAAAACCACATTCCTCTATTTTAATTAAATAAACAAATTCAAATAGTTTTTTTTATTTAATTAATAATCTTTTCATTAAATTCAAAATCTCAAATTTTTAATTTAAGCACATGTCTACAAGTTTTCCTCTTCCCACCTCATCAAGTGTTAGATGGATTTAAATATGTCTAATATTTAAATTCTTAATCTGAATTTAGGCACATGTTGGACACTTGGCCTTTTCACACATTTTATTCTCCCACACACTTGGTCTTTTCACACATTTTATTCTCCCACACACTTGGCATGTTGTCTTTGATCAAGGGAATATCCTCCAAGATTCTTCCATCTCTACCATTCATCTCTCATGCTTGAATCCTAACTATTGATTGCTACCACATCACAAGATGCCTTGAAAATCTTATAGATACAACCCCTTGCTATAGCATTTCATCAATCAATCACATCTTTTAGTAAGTTTATTATGCAGGAATAGCATTTGAGCAATTTGAAGCATTTAGCATTTAGATTTGTTTATCATTCTAACTTGGAATCATGTCTTAGTTAAAGTTGCATTTTAGTTATTATCTTAGCTTTCATGCATTCTTATCATAGCATTTAACATCATAATCTTAAGATAATCTCCATTTTATCATAGCAACATTAATATCATAGTATCATGGCTTTAATCACATAGTTTCATTTAGGACTTAGATTCTTGCATTCTATATAGCATCTCATTTCTCAAGTTATCATTTTAACAACCATAGTGCACATACAAAATCTGAGAGCCAATATGGTTTAATAAATCTTTGAGAATTGAGAACAATGGAACGTTTCTAAAGATTTGTTTTTCTTTCATTTGATTAGTTTATGATTCAAATCTTTAATATAATATGTTTCATTAATGCTTGTGTGCTTTAGTATTGATTTGCTAACTCTCCCACATTTCACACACACAACATCAAATCTATAAGCTTGATTTTATACAACTTGAAGTATAAAAAATATTAAAATAAAAAAAGTTAAAACATTAGTAATTTTTAATTTATTTTAATTTTTGAAAATAGAGAATAATTTATTATAATATCTTATAAAATAATTTTCATGTTTTTTAATTTTTCTAAATATTAAAAAATAATCTAGTATAAATATTTTAAATGCATCCATCCAAAAAACGTTTAGAAAATATTTGAAGCTATTTTATATGGACATATAATTTTTGTTGCTTATATATATTTTTTTAAGA